>JAXCLQ010004831.1:0-32618 GCA_035584115.1 Cedrela odorata
TAGTGTGTAAAATGACTAAAATGCCCTTAATTTAAATTTTTAGGTATTACAGCGAATTAGTTAGTAATAGTGATAGTAGGGGGCGAATAATGATAGTAGCGTTGCACTTGATTTATATTTCAAAATAATGTATTATCACGCAGAATTGGTTAGTAATAGTGAATTAAGTATAATCGACACCTCAATTATTAATTGTTAGATTTCGAATTATAAAAGAAAATAAAATTCAAAAAAAGGGAAACTTACTGTACATCAATGTTGTAATTAAACTTTAAGCATGTGCACTTCAATTATAATGTTAATAATTAGTATAAATATGTCACAGATATCCCGAGGGAGCGGTCACCCAGCCCATAGTAATCCGATTTATGTTATGTTTTTGGTGACACCTGTAAGTAAATCTTTACATACTTTTTATTTTTTTAAAATTGTTTTATAAAACTTAATGTTTTATAAAATAAAGAATAGTTTATTTATAAATTAATTTACATTCTGCTTCATATAAAAAATGAGACTTACTTTGAGTTTTATATATATTGTTGTGGAGAAGTTGTTGAAATATTAATTTTAAGGCCAGGTGGCTGCCATTGTGTTTTGAATTATATTTTATTTCTAATTTTTATATTTCTGATAAATATGCTAACCGTTATTTCAATTTTTATTTAACCTAACCGAGAGACATAAGAGGGGAAGTTTATCTGCTTTAAAAGCACATTCTAATTTATGTGTTGTAGAGGTACTGGTATATGTGAGAAGTAGGGGGCGAAGAACGGTCTGATATCTGATTCGAAATCTGTATACATCCTTGCATATTATTTTGTTTTTATTTGACTATTTAAAATAATAATTCTGAAAATTATTATAATATGCAGTGAATGTGTTGTTAGTATAATTTCTGTTTGAAATTGATTTTAATTTTAAATATATTTTATGTCGAAACTGAATTTACTTAAAATTTTCATTTTAGTATCCACTTATTAAGTTTTTCCGAAAAATCACTCCACCACAGTTTCTAGTGATTGCAGAATTTTTTTCTTTGTAAAGATTTCAAATTCTCCATGCACTTACCTATGAGTTAATATTTTTATTTATTTTATAAATTGGGCACAACGCCCAATTATGTATATACATTATAGGTGTCTTTTGTACATTTCTGTGCATATATTATTTTGTATATGAGTATCGTAGTATATGTCTGGTATGGTATTGATGGGCATGGAGCCCTCAGTATATGTTTAGGAAATTATGTATATGATTGTATTTATTTGCATTATAAGGTTATATGTTTAGATTTGTTTAAAATTTATAGGAGTGGAATATCCCTACCTTTATGCTATCGCGACACTAATTTACCGGTGTGTAATACGAACAAAAAAAAAACTAAATTAATGTATGATATGTGGTGATAATATAACTTTACTATATCATCGTATATAAAAAAAATTTGGATAGGAATTTATACTATAGTATTATTGATTATGTAATATATCGTTTTAAAACATTTTAATATAAGTTAGGTGATTGGAAGAGTTGACGAAGAGATGGAGAGCATGCTAAGGACCGGCATTCCTTATCTCCATCACTGTCTGGTAGGAGGGTTGTAATTGCTCTTTTCTTTTTTTCAATCGCCTTCACATCAATTCCTTTAATAATTCCTATATACATTATTATTTTCATTCACAATAATTATGCTATATATATATATATAAATAAATAAAAAGATGTCACTCTTCCTATAAACAGCTATTAATTATCTTGTATTAAGATATAGGTAGAAGTGTTAATAGTGGTGGTCGATGTTCTTTTAGGTTTTGACTCTGAAGACATTTGCTTAACACAATTATTTAATACTATCAAGTTGGAATGAAAGAAGGTGGGCATGAAAGGAATGGAATGAAGCTCGAAACAATGGCAAGTGTATCTTCATTACAGTAAAAAGTTGTGTACTACTTTTATGATTGCAAATATAGACAATCACTAGCAGCTACCTCGCCTTACATTATAAATGTTCCAAACTATGTATGTATTTATGTCTAAATTTGTAAATAAAATTTTTTTTTTGGCATAACATAACCATTCATCATCCATCAATTGGACCTACCACTCAAATTTAATTTAATTTTATATAATATATTAAATACTCCAAAAACATTGGGGACCCATACACTGACCCTTTTTGGAATTGAGAAGCTTTGTAGTTTTCACTATTTATTACTCAACAAATTAATATTTATACCAAATTTTTAGTACTACAACTATCTGTAGGTCCATGTATCAAGTGGTCAATAACTTGGCATATGTGACCAATATTAATAAATGAAGGTGGTTTTGGTACAAGTAATTTGATATTGTTATGAGTAAAATTTTTATTATTATTAAAAATATTAAAATTTTAATTTTAATTTTAAAATTAAAATACTTCATATTGTTAATTTTTTTTCATCGTAAAATTTATGATTTAAAAGTATAAATGTTCTGCTTTCAATAATTTCTTTACCTATATAGCACACACACATATATATATATATATAATATATGTATGTCAATATGTCATTTAAAAATAATTATTTAAACTTAGGTCAAGTGACAATTTATTATAATATCAAAGCAAGTTTGATATTGTGTTCTTGCATATATATATATATATATATAATTTTAATGTAAATACATTATTAGTTGCTTTGATTAATTTTTTTTAAATAACAATAGTAGTTAGAAACATTGTTAGTGATATAAGTTACCTTTACTTAATTCTAACCTTGAGGTTGAGGGATTGATTAAATCATAAGATGAATTATTAGATGAGTCAAATCAGAAATTAGGAAACTTGTATTACCAAACAAATTAGCAAAGACGTATGCATGAAACAAAGGAGGAAATGTGAATTGAACTTTTCAAAATTCCAACATACAGTTGACCCTCTAAATCATTGATTTGAAATGTGCAATCGAAAATGTTTTCAAATAAAGATACTAACTTGCATCAATCAATTAACAGTTTTACACTGTTACATTCATTTTATTTTTATTTTTATATATGATAGAGCTTATAGAATGAATAAATAAATAGAATATGTATAATAATTATTATTTTTTTGTTATAATTATTAATTTTGTATTATATTTCTCTATTAATTATGTGTTATATTGAAGAAACTTGAAAAATATAGTATCAATTATATATGTAACAATTTATAATTTATATTTATTAAAAATATAATTTTTTTAATATTATAAATGCACTTTTTTTTTTATAAATATATATAATATTTAAAAAATAATTTAACACAAAATATTATTACGTGTATATAATTAGATACATTAATTAATATGTATTTAAAAATAGCAAGTTGGCTAACACTCAAGCGAAGAGACTAGCAAAACCCATTAAAAATACGTCCTGGCCACAAAACTAAGGGGCATTTGGTAATTACCGGGTTTATCCCATCACCATAGTTTTATCTAAAACCGGCACAGCAGAGCAGGAGGCAGCAGCTGCTACGTGAAACTCTTATTCTTTCTCGTCAACAGAGGAGTGTTTTTTTTTTGGGATTGTAATAAAACATTTTTCTTTTTCTCTCTGTTAAAAATTAAAGAGAGAGTGAAAAGCAGAAACTACTGAGTAATGAATTTCCCATTCACTGCAAGTGCATAGACCAAGTATCCATAAAAAAAAAAAACAATGCTTGAAGAAATGCAACTGAAATTCATCCAGAAACAGAAACAGTGAGAGTACATTGCCCATTAGTTCACAGCCTGTAACAGGCCTTGAAAATCTCTAAGAACCCGACAATTTTAAGATAATTCCAAGCATCCCATGTGGGATTTCTTCTTTCTTCTTTTTGCTCCCATCAACTCGTGTGTCACTTGTTCTTCCGCGTATTTTCTCTGATTTAGAGACACTTTCTTTACAGCAAGCTAAAGAATTTTCCACCTAATTTTTCTGGGATTTTGGTTCTGAATTCTCATCGTCATGTGGGAATCTGAGAATGAATCGCTTGGCGGAAGAGATTATGGCAATGGTGTGCTTAGCTCTAATAAGCATAGTGTCAAAACTGATGGATTCGAGCTAAGAGGCCAATCTTGGTACGTTTACAGAGTCAAACACTTGTAAAATAGTATCTATATAAAATATAAATTGTTTATTTTGAGAAAAATCTTGGTTATGAAATTTTGATGGGTTTGTTTTGTGAACAGGTATGTTGCTACTGATATCCCAAGTGACTTTCTAGTTCAAATTGGAGAGGTTAATTTCCACTTACACAAGGTAGATATTCTTGTACATGTATTTTAAAATTTACCCCTTTTAGGCTTCCAAATTCAGTCTTTGATTACTGACAAAATCAAGTTTTGAATTGTATGACTCATTGAATTTTTTCTATGTATTCGTGAAAGTATCCCCTGCTTTCTAAGAGTGGAAAGATGAATAGACTTATATATGAATCGCGCGACCCGGAACTGAACAAGATAGCTTTGGTTGATCTTCCAGGAGGGCCGGAGGCGTTTGAGCTGGTGGCGAAATTCTGCTATGGAATTGCAGTTGATCTAACTACATCCAATAGTTCTGGCCTAAGATGTGCTGCAGAATATCTTGAAATGACAGAAGACTTGGAAGAAGGCAATCTTATTTTCAAAACAGAAGCCTTTCTCAGTTATGTAGTTTTGTCCTCGTGGAGAGACTCTATAATAGTATTGAAGAGTTGTGAGAAGCTCTCCCCATGGGCTGAAAACCTTCAAATTGTGCGTAGATGTAGCGAGTCGATAGCTTGGAAGGCTTGTTCCAATCCGAAAGGAATAAGATGGGCATATACTGGAAAAGCCACTAAAGTTTCTAGCCCCAAATGGAATGATATGAAAGATTTAAGTCCAAGCAGAAGTCAGCCAGTTCCTCCTGATTGGTGGTTCGAAGATGTTTCAATTCTAAGGATTGATCACTTTGTTAGGGTAATTACAGCAATTAAAGTAAAGGGTATGAGATTTGAATTGATTGGAGCAGCAACAATGCATTATGCAGCAAAATGGCTTCCGAGTTTGATAAGAGTGGGGTCAGGGCCAGAAGATGAAATAAGCAGCTGTAGTGCCAGTAATAGTAATTATAGTAGTAGCAGTAGTTGGACTGGTGGACTTCACATGATTGTGGCAGGTACAAAAGATGATCCTTCAACTGTTCAGGCCAAAGATCAACGCATGATCATCGAGAGCCTCATCAGCATAATTCCGCCACAAAAAGACAGTGTATCATGTAGCTTTCTCCTTAGGCTCTTGAGAATGGCAAACATGTTAAAAGTAGCTCCCGCATTGGTAACAGAATTGGAGAAACGAGTAGGGATGCAGTTTGAGCAGGCTACGTTAGAAGATCTTCTCATTCGTTCTTACAATAAAAGTGAAACTCTATACGATGTGGATCTTGCTCGAAGGCTTTTGGAGCATTTTCTTATTCAAGAACAGATCGAAAGTCCAAGTCCTAGTAGGCAATCTTTTTCGGATAAACAGATGTATGAAGGAAGTCAAAGAGGAAACAGCACAAGTGCTAAAATGAGAGTAGCAAGGCTTCTTGACAGTTATCTTACAGAAGTGGCCAGAGATAGAAACCTGTCTTTGACAAAATTTCAAGTATTGGCTGAAGCTTTACCTGAGTCTGCAAGGACCTGCGATGATGGACTTTATCGAGCAATTGATTCCTATCTTAAGGTAATTCCCTTTCTTCTCAATATGTCTGCTCATTTATTTATGTTTCTGAATCGCGAAGTAGATAAGGTACCCATTCACATCGTTGAATTTTCTAGTATTATTGCGAATTCTGCTGCATAATGCATAGTTAAGAATTGAAGTAGAGACCTTAGTTCAAGCCTGCTTTACACGGTCAGTTATTTTAAGCACTGCAGAGAAGATCATGTTATATGTAGCAGCACTCTGCTCACCAGAGATCCAGAAAATGACTCAAAAGTTTCACCTCTTAGTATGTACATGTATTACTCCATGAGTTATATATATAATCAGAAAAATACAAAAGATAGAAACCTGACTGAGAGATAGTAACATTTAATAGTCTGATTCTCTTGCGATTCTGCAGAGAAAGTACCATATAGAATAAAATAGCTGATCGGGTATAGATATCACTAGTAACATTAAATGTGAGGTGCAATGCTAGTATTAGTACAAATGTCTAATTTGGGATCATTATACATGTTTAGCAAATCTTCTGGGAAATGCTAGTATTAGTATAAATATCAATTATTCTGTTCTTTATCAGTCATGTTGCCAGTTTCATCTAACCATTTGTGGGACTAAAGTTTTCAAATACAACAATTATGATGAGTGCACAATTTTTTTTTTTTCTATTTAGAATTTTGATCTGTTTTAACAAATTAATAGGCCCATCCAACGCTACCCGAGCATGAAAGGAAGCGGCTCTGTCGTGTGATGAACTGCAAGAAACTGTCAATCGATGCTCGCATGCATGCTGCCCAAAATGAAAGACTCCCCCTACGAGTTGTGGTACAAGTCCTCTTTTCTGAGCAGATAAAGATAAGCAATGCAATAGCCAACAACTCCCTGAAAGAAGCTGGGGAAAGTCAATACCAGCCCATGGTAACGAACAGGAAAACACTACTTGAAGGGACACCACAGTCGTTCCAAGAAGGATGGGCAGCCGCTAAGAAGGACATTAATAGTCTCAAATTTGAGCTTGAGAGCGTCAAGGCTAGGTACCTTGAACTTCAAAATGACATGGAGAATCTTCAAAGACAGTTTGATAAGATAACAAAGCAGAAACAAACATCGGTGTGGACTAGCGGGTGGAAGAAACTGAGTAAACTCACCAAGATGACAGTTTTAGAGCATCAAGATATTGGATCTCAGGTTCCAACCACGGCAGCACAGACTAGGAAAACACCTAGAAGTTGGAGAAATTCAATTTCTTGAGCAGTACAGTAAGATGATAAATTTAGATTACCGAGGAATACCTCTACATTTGGATTCTTTCACATTGTTTTCTTTTATTTGCCTCTTACAATTCTCTCTCAAGATTTTCTTATTCAAGAAATTGCAGGGTTCTTTATAGCAATTACTGTTAGAAACAAGAAGAGGAAAAAAGGAAAAAAGAAAAAGAACAGTACAAGTTGTCTACAGAATTTGTTTTCCCTGTTGTGAGTGTGAGTTTGCTTCAATTCTCATTTCAAGTTCTTTATAGCAATTACTTCTGTTTTTTCAATCAAGAAGCTAGTGTGAAATACCCTGAAGAAATTTCTTCCTCTTCTGATAGACTACTTACCAAAATCAAACATATTTTAAAAAATGAAAACAAATTCTGAAAATGATCATCATGTCGAGATGATCATTGGCCGCGAACCATGTGGAGACATACTGGAGTATGATAAGGAGGTTTGCTAGCTGAAAAATCTCCCAAAATTCACACATAATGAAACAAGTGTTGCCGAATGTGCCATATGCGAGTAAACCAACGCCACTGTTGAAACATTGTGGAAAGCAAATAATTTTGAGATGGAGAAAGACTTTGGATTATGTGACCCCCCAACTAAATCATCAGCCCTGTTTAAGAATTTTGAGACTGCGTAAAGTAGTAAACACTCAACCAAATTCTGTAATGACGTCATGATTTCTTAATATGTTGGTCTTGCTTTTACCTACTCAGTTAGAGATTCATCGAGACCAATTTTGCTCATTATAAATTTTGATAAAGTATATTGAGATATTGAGTAGTCAGAGACGAACCTTGATAAGCATAGCAGCGATAGTGTATGTCACACACCAGAAATCGGTATCGTAACGGCATAGAGGTAAAGATATCCTAACCCTATAAGCTTTAGACAAAATTTGAACATGTAAATTTGTAATGTATATAAATATAAATTATATGCATGGACTCATAAACATATGTTAAGAGTTTCATGCTCATAAATGCCATGTCAAACATATATTATGATACTTATATATAAAATAGTATATGCACAAATATCAATATATACAAAAATATACAAATGTCAGACCCATAATGTATATATATTATTGGGCGTTGTGTTCGATGTACAAAATAGTCAAAAATATTAACTTCTAGGTGACTGCATAAAAAATCTGAAATTTAATGCTTTTTACGAACATCTCCTCGAATCATTACCTCGAAATAAGTTCTACAATCACTAGAAATTGTGGTGGGATGAGTTTTTAAGAAAACTTATTGAGTGAATACTGAAACCATAGAAAGATGACAAATTATAAGTAAATTCAGTTTCGACATAAAATATGTTTAAAGTTAAAGTCAATTTCATATATAAACCATAATAACTAGACATTCACTGTATGCTATTATGATTCCAGAATTATAGTTTAAGAGAGTCAAGTGAAAGCAAATAAGTATACAGGGATGAGTACAGATTTCAGTTCAGGTATCAAATTGTTCTTCGCCCCTTATTTTTCACATGTACTGATACCTACACAGAATAAAAATTAGAATATGCTTTTAGAATATATAAACTTTTCCTCTTGTGTCTTCTGCCTAGAGATAAGTAAAAATTAAAATAACGGTTAAAATATAAGGTCAGAAATACAAAAATCGGAAATAAAACACATTAACGATGAATCGAGTTATAATGTCTCAAAGCCTTAGCAAACCACATATCAAATCAAAATATCAACTAAAACAAATTTATCTGAACATATCTTCCTTTATTTTCTCACAACCGAATTAGTCCAAACAAAGTTTTAGCAAAATGTACACATCTGTAATCATTTCATTTTCAATTATATATAGTCAAGAATAAAAGCAATATGAAAACATCATTAACTATGGCACAATTAAAACACAATAATTGCCTCCTGAATTTAAGATTAGTATCTCAATAACTCATCCGCAATATATATATATATATATATCTTAAAGTAAATCTTATATTCCATATAAAGCATAATGTAAATCAATTTATTTGCTATGAATTTGGCAATTAATACTTAATAAATATTTTAAACTTAGATAGAAATAAGTGAAAGAATAAATATCCACTCACTAGGTGTCGCTAAAAATCGAACAGAAACTGGATCACTTTGGGATAGATGGTTACTCCCTCGGCGTATCTATAATATATTTATACTAATTATCAATACAATAATTGAAGTACACATACTTAAAATACTGCGATGTTAATATAAGACGAGGTTCTCCCCACCCCTTATTGAATTCTATTTTCTTCTATAATCCGAATCTAATGATTAATACTCGAAGTGCCGATTATGCTTAACTCACTATTATTAACCAATTTTGCATGATAGCACATCATTAAGAAATCAAAATTGAGCCTAAACGTTGCTGCCACTATTTATATTTTTCGACAAAATTTAATTTTACATAATCCAACAGCTAATCGGTTTAATTATAGTCTAAAAGAGTATAATCGAAAAATTTTCGTATTGAATAGAGATTTTTGTAATGAACAGTAACTTTTATCGAAAAATTATTTGAAATATGAAAATACAATAGTAATGGTGCTGAAAATCATACCAATGAGTCAATTTAACTCTAAGACGTCTGAATGGCGAGTAATCGTAAAAAATTCCAAATTATAAATGACGACTCTACTCTCCTCCTGGCTTAATCGTTGACCAAATAACTCAAAAAAAAGTTCCTAGAGTATAGCTTGTGTTGAGTACATGTGAATGATAGTAAAAAATGAGACTTGAATCAGTTATAAAATGTGTGATTTGAAGAAAGCTTAAAAAGAGAGAAAATGAAACCCACGAGGAAGAAGGAGCTCTGGAGAAGAAATTGGTTATCTTCCTTTCTTTTTATCTCAAATACAGATTAATGAATGAAGAAATGACTCATTAGCCTTGGAAAAATTAAAAGGAATGAAGAGAAATGAAATTAAAAATGGAAATATGACATTTCCTACTTCCTACACATTTGTTATGTTCTAGATTTCGATTCTCTCTCATATGACCTCAGATTTAACTTAAATTTAATTCATATTAATCGTCTTCGAGCCCTCTTTCAATAACAATAAACCATTTATCAATCAAGTTTTTTAATCAATAGCAGTTTATGTTTGAAGATCGAGTGCGCGGATAGAGCCTAAAGTAGAAATTTTCTAAACTTAACAAATTGTTATCAAATCACTCTCAATAGCTAAGTGAACATTAATACAGAGTTAGCAACTCGATTTTCAACACCCAGACATGAAATTTATAAAATAACAAAGTTGCCCCTCATGTGTAAAATGACTAAAATGCCCTTAGTTTAAATTTTGGGGTATTACAGTGTATCTCGAATAAGAGTAGTTAAAATTTTATTGAGACAATTGACATTGATTTTTTGACTCAAATTATCAAAAAGTAAAACATTCGTTCTCGACTCAATGGTATCTCAATCCTAAAATTTTAAAAAGTAGAAAAGTCTACGATAACCCTCCAATACTTAAGTTAGCAGTGTTTAATTAAATTAATGGTTATAAATAAGAACAATGTTAAAAGGAAAGAATTAAAAATTGAGTTAAGAAAATATATGTAATCTTTCTCCAGCAATGAGTGTTTCAATTCCGGTGCTAAAGGGATTATTATTCTATTCTACTTCCTAAAAAGGCCTTTACTATCCATATGATATTCTTCTTTTGCATCTTACCCTATACGGCTCTTTATCTATTGCACCTTAGTATCCATCTCCTGAGCTGCACGAATTTCATTAATAAGAACAAACCTCGCTTGAATCTGTGCCATCAATGTGCCTTGGTCTGTTATCTGAAAGTATATCCCATCTCAGAAGCAATTATGCAACTCTTTTACCCTCATATGCCTATATACTGCTAAATGTGATAGACTCTCCATCGATTTCTAGTTTAAGGCATCTGCTACTACGTTTGCCTTACCAGAATGGTACTATATGGAGCAGTCATAGTCCTTCAAGAGCTTAACCCATCTTCTCAGCCACAAATTAATTTCTTTCTGACTCAAGATATATTTAGGGCTTTTATGATCATTATATATATCAAAAGTCTCACCATACAGATAATGCCTCCATATCTTAAGTGCAAAGATCACTACTGTCATCTCCAAATCATGAGTGGGGTAATTTTGTTTATAAGAACGTAATTGCCATGATGTATAGGCAATTACTCTCCCCTACTGCATCAACACACAACCCTAAGCTCATTCTAGATGCATCACAATATACTATATACCCTTCTATATCGGTCTACAATACTAATATAAGAGCGATGGTCCATCTTTCCTTCAATTCCTAGAAACTCTTTTCACAGGCATCAGACCACTCGAACCTAACATTCTTCTAAGTTAGCCGTCTCAATAGAGCAGCAATCCTAGAAAAATTCTCCACAAAGCGTCTGTAATAACCAACTAACCCCAGAAACCTTTGTATCTTTGTCACACTAGTTGACCAATGCTAATTCTGTATAGCCTTAATCTTCTGTGGATCCATATTGATCCCCTCTCTAGATACCATATGTTTAAGAAATATCACATTCAAGAGCCAAAACTCACATTTCAATAATTTGGCATATAACCTATGCTTCCTCAGTATCTGTAACACCTTGTAAAGGTGCTCAATATGCTCCTGCTCACTCTAAGAATACACCATGATATAATCAATGAATACTATCAAAAACTGATCTAGAAAAGGTTTAAATACCCTATTCATCAAATTCATGAAAGTTGCTGATGCATTAGTCAAACCAAAGGACATTACTAAAAACTCATAATGCCCATATCTAGTTCAGAACGTTGTTTTCAAAATATCTTATTTTCAAAATTTTAAGTTGATAATACTCGGACCGCATATCAATTTTTGAAAAATACTATGCCCATTAATATCAACATAACAGGCTCTCAAAACCTATGTAGCTACTATCGGGTCTCCTACAAGGGTAGTCATAACAACTGGCGAATCTAAAATCTCCATACCCCTACCCCTACGGGTGATAGAATATGGCGAAACAAATGAATGGGTAACACCTGAATCAAATAATACCCTGGCATGATGAGAACTTATCGAGAGAGTACCTATCAACATAGCATTAGAGACCTGAACATTCTGAGGAGTCAATGCATACACTCGTGCTTGGCCTCTACTAGTAGGGGTCTGTCCTCTACCACTTCCCGTCTGACCCCGGCCAGGTGGTCTTTGCTCTGCTCCAGCTGTATTCTTGTTGAACTAAGGTTAGATTGACATTGATGCGGAGCGCACTAGTATAATTTAATCAGATGGTACAGAGTAATCCCTCCTCAAATGGCTCGCTTGGCCACATTGGTAACAAGCTTTAGATCCTTATTAGTAAGCGCTTAAATATGGCCACCTGCAAGTCCGGCATATTGGAGGGGCTAATGCTAATCACACTATTAGAAAAGTATTACTTTGTATAGATCTATGATCAAGGCTTCTATATGACTGACCCCTATCCCGGGGTATAATAAGAGGTGGACGGATACCTGCTGTTGCCAACTAGTGCTACCCTGCTACTGTCTGTCTAAACCCTCAAATCGAGTTCTTTTACAAGATTCCCTTTCTATCTATCTCTTCTGTGCTCGTATTTCAAATCGAAGTGTTGTATCTAGGGCTCAAGCATATGTTATAGTCTTTGTAATCTGAATGAACCTAAATAGATAATATCAAAGTCCATTCACAAACCTCTTAACCTTCATCTCTTCTGTGCTCACTAAGTGAGGTGCAAAATAAGCCAATCGGGTAAACTGTATAACATACTCTAACATTGACATCTACTCCTCCTGAACTAATTGGTTGAACTCTAAGTTCTAGCATCCCTAATACTCTGAGGAAGGAACCTAATAAAAAAGGCAATACTAAACTTAGGCTAAGCCAATGGAGAAACATCTACACTCCTGCTCTGTCGAAGTGATAAGTCCAATGATAGGCAACATCCCGAAGTTGAAAACTCACTAACTCAACTACTCTCACAATTGAACAACTTAGAGTAATACATATACGGTTAAATTCCTCAATAAATCTAGATAGGTCAGGGGAGGTCTTTATCCCAATAAATATGGATGGCTACAACTTCTTAAATTTCTACAGCAAAATAGCCAGCTCGTGCCCAACAATAAGATGTACGAGTGTAAGAGAAGCATATTGAGGCGGTGCAGAAGAACATGTTTGCAGGGTATAAGGATCTACTACCAGTATCGAAGGTGCTACTTGGTGAGTCAGAATGGTAGAAATATGAGGGGGTACCAACACTGAGGTCGTTCTTGGTGAGTAAAATGCTCTATTAATACATCTACTGTATGCTGCAACTACTGTATACATGCAGCTACAATCTCCACTGTCGGAGCAATTGGTTTCTCATCCATTTCTTCACCAGCTATCGTGGTAACTCTCATCTCGTGGTTCTCCTATATCCTCTGTAAGAGGTGCAGCCGACATCTGCTTTGAGGCAGTATCGTGAATTGCCTTCTCTAATCTTGCTCTACATCGGGGTGGTATGATATCTATGTGGAAGTAAACAAGATTAGTGGAAATTCTAGAATTTTCTATGCTTACTAGGACATGACACGACTCTAGAAATGAAGACACCAAAGGGTAGCCCTTTCTATATGAGTACCTCAGGTATACCACATATACAAGATACTAACACCACCCCATTACAGTCACCAACCCTTAGGCCATGCTTTGATACCAATCCTTTTACAATCAAATTACAACATACCAATATTATTTTCATTGAGTCATCTCAAAGCACATTGGAATCATTTCAATCAGTTATTCCATACACAATTTCAATAATGATTTCACATACACACTTGCATATGTACATATATATATATGCATACACACACACACACATATATATATGTATATATATAAACAAACACTCATAGGTATTGGTTGTGGTATACTCGATCTATTGTAAGGTTGATAGGCGTTTGGCTTGACGATCTATAACACATAACTTGTGTGTTAGATTCTTTCATTGTAACTGGATAAATACATAATTATATTGTACATATAATCTGCCCCCTTAAAACTAAACCAATTTTACACATTTCGAAAATCTATGGGTACTCACTATGCATCTACTAATTTCAAACTCACGATGTGGTGCACTAGTAAGGTATCAGAACTGAATTTTTTGAGGACATATTTTACTACGTATCTAGTTTCTGTTACTTCTCGCAAATTCAAATTTTAAGTCTAAACGCTCAAGTTATGGTAGATTTTCACTACATTACTCGGTGTAGCCGGTTACGACCTCTCAACAAAGCAGCTCGATTCCGACCATCTCTGGTACTACATTCATCAACCTCTTGACTTGGTTTTTAGTTATGTCATGCCCTATGTGTTTATTTTATGTAAAATTTCACGGTTCCTCGATCTGAGGTCTAGAACTCACATAATCCCTATTTTAATGAACCTTGTGCATAAATTCTCTCGACCGACGTTTGTGTGTTTCGCTCGCACTCTCACAAGTTCGGCACTTCGCTCATGTGCGCTACCCTATTTATGTCTTATAACACTCTTATTTAATATAGTTATCAACTTAGAATACTCACCATATGAACACACAATTGCGACGCATCGGTGTCATAAATTTGTGTTCCGATTTTTTGGTTACACAACATATTTTACATCCATACATCTCAAGTTCATTGGTTTCACTTTACACATACATTTTCCACATTAACAACAACTTCCACACAGCAATACTGTCCCAATTCATTTCATGCATGCTTCACCATTTTGGCCACAACAAATTGCATCATATATCTCAATTTAACTCAAATTTTGGCCATGCACCTTACTCTCTTCATGGTTTCAGCTTCATCCATTCATCCTCCTCCTTCTCTTCCTTAATTCAGTCAAGACCCTTGCCTCCTCTCGGTTGGTTTTGTTTTAGCCCTACTTCTCTCTCTTAATATCTTTAAATTGGTCGAAATTTTTCTTCCATTCAACCATGGCTGTATACCCCTCGGTTTCTTTTGTTCATCTTTAATTCAATTAATAATTTCCCTTTTAATCGGCCATTTCTTCATGCATTCATGGATGCTTTTCTCTTCCTTTGTGCTTTCTTTTCATTTAGCCACCAATTCTTCATCCATGCATAACCTTTTTGATGCTCTCAGTTTCTTTCTTTCTAACCTTCCCTTACATCTGTTTTAATGAATTTTACTTGGGAAATTGAAATCAAAACTGAAGGAAAGTAGGTTCTTAAAGCCAATGGGTTATATATAGGTATATACACATGTATGGTACAAGTATTTGTCTTATACATGGCTTTCATTTGTTTTAATTTAACTTAAGGAAATTGAATTACATATACATGTATGTACGGAAAATAAATGCTAGCATGTGTTTACATGCATATATTTCATTTGTTTACATGCATATATATATATATATATATATAACAATTGAATTGTGTTTACATGGATATATATGTATGATTATAGGCTATTCCATATATATTTTATTTATTTTATTTTGGACATTTATACTCACTTGTTTTAAGAATACATAATGTCCATTCAAATGCATATTAACTTTTTTATTACTTGTAGTACTATAAGCATGGACTATATATTATAAGCTTGTATTATTAGTTAATACAAACTTTTAAAATTTTATTTTATGGCTTTCCATTGTATCTCATACACTAGTATTTTATATATTATTGTTATGCAGAAAATGAGGTTATGACAAAAAGCATAGAGCTGTACATCAATACGTGTTATGGATTTTATAGTACACAGATAGCAACTGGAGGACTAAACTGTCAAGCATTAATGTCGAATGAAGGGAACATGTGGCAACGAGTTTATGACAGAGGCCACTAGCAAGTAATGTCAATAGTAAGAAAGAATCAAACATAAGATTTTATTTATAGTTGAACAAATTATTTATCTACATTTGTACCTTCAAACTCTTAAGTTTAAGGAATTCACTAATTATTTCTCGATTCCTTGGATTCTCCATTTCCTGTAAAATAGATAACTATCAAAGGTGACGATATTAGCTAAATGAAAATCCTTCGATGCTTAAGTCAAAAATATGCTTGTTATATTCTAAAAAGTCACATAAATATAAACAGTGTTTAGAGAAAAAAAAAACTATATAATGAGTTGAAAGAATTGTATCTGGGAATATTTTGATAGCATGATAGTTTGGTTTATTTTTCTTCCCTTTTCTCTGTGAGTGAATTTTGTCTTTTATAAGCAATGGCTGAACAGTTATGGGAAATGATTTGGTAATAACCACTCTTCGATCGTGAGCGGTTACCCAAATAGTGAGCAATTGAGTAGTTAAAAGCTTATGTGTACTTTAAAGTAACAGATAGTTATGTGGGGACATAACACCCTCAAAGTAATTATCAACTCATTTCTGGGTATTCGGTATGTATAAGTTCTTAAGCCAACCATCAATGTGTCTTTGGGTCTTCGATATGTATGCAAAGGAAAGTGATATTCTCGGTTTTCACCTATAAATGGGAACGAATAAGGATGGATGCTCAGTTCTTGGGCAGGTAGGTTCTGTCTATAATTAAGGGAATGCAATTGCATTTAAGGCTTGTCTCTTTATACTCTATGAATGCAGCTATCATTGGTCTTCTTGTATTTTACTAAAACAGTTGTACATCATGTATATTTAATTAAGACTATTGGTTTGATAGGTGTTGCCCACTCATGCCTTTAAAACCATGAATAGTCATGATCCAGTAATATTCTTGCTTTATAAACCGTTACAGATGTCTTTTTTTTTCTCTTTTTTCACTTCACTGTAGCAAAAGAAATTAAGAACACTTAGAATATAAGAACCAATGGAAAGAAGAAGTGCAAACTAAAGCAGTCAGCATCTTGAGGAGAAACCTTCCATCTTCATTAATTCATCATTGCCGCTTCCTAGTTGAGGTTAGTATTTTGTACTTTTCATGACCATTCAATTCTTACTTTACCCATTCACCTAATTGCCATGAATACTTTAAAAAAAATTTGTTTGGGGCTTCTAGTTCTAAGTTTCTTGGATTATGTGGGTAATTATTTCAAAAATGGGTGTTAAGTATAAGTTGTAGTTATTTTATGTAATTTATTGCTAAAAAGATATACTGTGAAGTATTTCTAAGCTTTAATGTTTAGAAAATTATATTTGTGTATGTTTAGGGTATTTTCTTTAGTTATAATTTTTAGAATTATGCCTTTTTGGCTTTCTTGGCTTATTGTGGTTACTGTTGGCTTAATAAGAAGAGTCTGATTGAACTCTTATTTTTCTTGACTTGTTTTCTCAGTTTTTTATCCACTTAGGGAATTAGTAACCATAGAAAATGACCAAATTTGAGAATTTAAACTCTTAGAATATTTTTAAGGAGTCCTTAGATTAAGCGATGAGTGGGGGCTCGTAGTCTAAAAGCCCTATGCCTGAGACCTCAGTAAATTGGGAAGCTTAGAATAAACATGGCCTGTAAACTCAGGCTGATCTTATAGCCACTTATAAGGAAATCCCTTATAAGAAATTGGGTTCTCAGTCTAAGCCTATGAAAATGGCCAACGAACCTTCCCCTAATGAGGGTAGGGGGGACACTAAAGGTAGGACTAATAGTAATTCATCCTACTAGCTCAAGCTCTCATTTTAGCATTCCTCCTCGGTCCATGAATCCAGCATATGTGTTGAAAGATAGTTCATATGAGATTGATTGGATTCGACCTTTTTTCTTTAATGACGACCTTAGAAGCATGAGAGATGTCACACCCTGATCCGTAAATCCGAGTATATAACAATCGCCACACACTCATGAGGTATACTTTCTACTAGTATTCCTCATAAATCTGTAAGGCTTCTAGTATTAAATATATATATATATATATACATCAAATCCCATAATATCATATACATAATATTTACAAATATAACATTTTTTACAACCACATAACGATACAAAATTCTTCGGATCCCTTCTAGAAAATTTATATACATGTCAATGGAGAACACTAAATACCTATCAGAGTTCCTAACAAAATGCACTACAAGTTACAAAATTTGAGCTTGAGCTATGAACTAGTGACCTCCTTAGAATTTTCTAATTTCAAAATGTTTTTAAGAAAATAAAACGTAAGTACATACTTAGTGAATAGATAGACGACCATGAATTAAAAACATATAATAGAAGCAAGAGGGTCACAATTTAAAAAAAATATGATAAATATAATCTTCCACCATAATTTAATTCATTCACTCAAAATCATCACATGTGATAGAAAACATTTTTGTAATTAAAATCAATGGATAATCCAACAAAAGAATATGGACTTGCCAGGAAACTATCCCCCGAGACATCCTTTAGTGAGCTGTTGATTGACATTTCGAGACCCACTAACGAATTATTTCATATCAATATGCATAAGAAAAATCATTAAGCCCTCTTGTTAGCGTTAACCCAAATAAGGGGTGTGGTGTCAAACACTAACTTATCCATTAGTAATCTCTCATTTACTTTGTATCATATGGTAAAAGCAAAAATAGGTAACCTCTCCCTTACCCCTTTTTTCAGTAAAGGTGGAATGTATATAGCAATATCTGTGCATAGATGCACTTATATCGAGCATTTACACCTTTGTCTCAAATCATAAAATTTTGCATATAATATTTCATCACATTTATCAAAATTACTCATCCACATAAAATATTTCATAAGTATTTAAACACATTTTCTAAACTTTCTCTTACTCTAAACATATTAAATTTCTTATATATAACATATTCATAAATCTTGAATTCATAAATAGTTAAACATTTAAATTATTTTGTTAATAAAAACTTCAAAACATATTCATCTACTCACAGTTTGTGAAAGGGTAAATGTTTTTAAATATAATCTTCTCACTGAGCAGGATTCCCCTCTGTTGTATCAACACCTAGATACCATTTGTTCATACACAGAGTATTAATACATTGCTTTTATTCCAAACATGCAACTTTGATGCAATGTATGCAATGCATATGCACTTAATTGACGTTCATCAAGGTATCTATTCATCATCTCATTCAATATATTGAAAACATGTCACCTTTATAACCACTCTTTACATAATCTTATAACCATTTCCCATCTCAATTTCATTCAAACCATATAAATATACGTTACAACAATCTATATATCTAATTCCAAATCATACTGTAAAATTACCAATTTCTAACAAATTTAATTTAACTATAATTAATATCTATTTATCTCCAATTTTAACTAACTATACACCAATTGATATTTTCTCATAACAGTAATAATACCTTACTCTAAATTTCATGCTCTTACAAAAATTCATTTCTTAAGTGTAAAACCACATTCCAACCATATCTCGTAGACTTGCATCATACACATAAAATTTATTCAATTCAAATCCCTATTTCTAAACTAAAACCTAACATTTAAAAACTAAGCTTCCGATATTTCTCTCTCTCTCTCTCTCTCTCTCTCTCTCTATATATATATATATATATATAATAAAGCACATGGATAGCAAGACTTACAAATTTTTCCTTCTTTTTTTCCTTTTCTTTCTCTTTTTTTTCTTTTCTTCTTTCTTTCTTTTCTCCATTTTCTTTCTTTCTTTCCTTCTCTTATGTAATGTATGAATTCAATTTGGAAATTGAATTATTTCTTTGTTTCCTATTACACTTAAATAAAATAGATGACTAGAATTAATTATTTTAATCCAATAACCAAGATTAATGTCTACAATTCAAAATAAATGAATGGTTAGTATTCATCCTTATCCAATTCCAAAATCATGGGCTAAATGAAGCCAAATAGATGGGTGAGATCAAAGCAAATGGATGGTTGAGATTAATTCTCCCTTATTAGAAAAATTGAACTTATTATCCATTTGGGCTCAATGTCTCTTTGTGGCCTAATGACATACTTGAGCTAACCAAAATATTTTTTCATTTCTACAAATAACTTTGTTGTAACAATATAATTCCAATTCTACGCTTCATGGTCACTACATCCTCCAAGTTTACAAAAATGCCCTTATAAAATCACTTTATAACATTTCCTAAAATTTTAACGCTTAATACACTATAAAACATATTGAAAATCATGGTAACAATAATATTCACATAAATAGATATATTACATCATATGTCTCAATTTCATATCAACTAAGCATTCGTAAACTCGATTAAATTCTCTTACAAACATAATATGTCATAGACGTATCATGAATGCAAATCTAATGCACTTAAATAATATAGAGATTATAAGTTCTACAAGAGATCCATTCTTTATTCCTAAGGATGTAACTCCTAGGTTAGAGAAGATGGGGGAAAGGGCTAGTGATCCTAAAAGGGTGATGTCGCATTCTTAGAGGTTTCTTTTGACCCTGGGTTGAGACTTCTACTCCAACCATTTTTTTACTAAAATCCTCAATCACTTAGGTTTAGCTCTATACCAATTAAATCTAAATGAATGGTGCACTATTGTCGACGTGTATTTATTGTGAAAGAAGGTCGGGCAAGACGAGCCTACTATATAAGAATTGAGAAACCTGTACTAGTTGAGGGGTAACTTAAAGGATGACCCGAAGGATAACTAGAATTGGTACTACTTTGTTGTTTATAATAAGGATAAGAAGCTCATAGCCAACAACCCTTTCTTTAATAAATTGTGAAAAGATCGTTGGTTTTTCATAGAAGAGCAGTGAGGTTAAGTTCTCAGAATGAGGAACCTGGAGATTTTTATCCCTACTAACTTTGATGTACCAGGTCTACTTGTTTCTATCTCTCATTGTAATTCTTCGTTTATATATCTACTAGCCGAAAATCACTTTCCTTTATGCAAATCTTTGGAGGCGTACGAAGACACTCCCTCTTCTGCTTGAAGATAAGGTGTCCACCATTCTAGCTATGAAGTGTTCTCAACACCAGCTTTTTTCTCTTCAAAGCTTGCAAAGCTTGGTTCTCATTACAACAATCGCTTCACCCAATCATAAAATAAAAGAAGTACCAAACTTTGATAAAATCATTTCTTCTCGGCATACAATTCTTTTATTTTTTGCTTTGCAAAAGAATCTAAAAGAATTAGCTCAAATAGAATTCAGAAGAAGAAGAACAAAGGAGCTCTTGTGACAGACACTAAGGAGTTGTATAAAATAGGAGTAAAGTAGTAAGCCACTACTAGCAGAAGAAAGTTGGTGAAGGCACCTCTGCTTTTGCTCTTCCTTCTATGGTAAAAGACAAAGGGAAAATTTTGATGACTACGAGTGACAAATTCAAAGAGAAAGATAAACAGATCACAAAGGAAGAGGTTTCTACTGCCTTTTACAGATGAGAGAAGAGAAAATTTTCGACTAAATCCAAAGAGAGCGTGGGCAGCAAACTATATAGTATAGACATCAAAAAAGGCAAACAAGCTTGGTATAAGCATATATTTTCTCTAATATGATCAATTGAAGCTTAGATTTTTAGGGAGTGGTCGGACAAAGTAGAGAAACTTTTACCTTCACGATCGTATCACGATACCATGGATTATAAGATAGATATTTTTTCTCCTCGAGACTTCAGTTAATACCTTTCTACTATATTCACTGACTAGTATTTTATAACTTTCAGGGACTTCATCTCCTTGTCCACCATGAATACCAGACTTTCTCAGTAGTCAATGAAGGATTGAGAACTTCGACTCTCTCAGTAGAGGTTGAGTATTTAAAAGGTCAACTTGAGAGAGCGATTAAGAAGACCGACGTTGCCATGAAAAGAGTAGACACTCTTACCTTTGAGTTGGCCAAGTAGAAGAGTGTGGACAATCAACTAAAGGAAGAGAAGGGCAAACTAGACAATAAGATCACCAATTTGAACATTGAACTTGTTTATGCTAGAGCGTCCAAGAAGAGGGCTGCCAAGGAAAATTTAGTCCAAGGTTTCAAGAGAATCATTTAACTTATAATTGTCAATATCCTAAGACTGACTTGACATGGATGAATGAGATTTTCACCTAGTTTACCCAACCAATTGAAGGCGAGGAAGAGAATGAAGAGGATGAAAAGGATGAAAAGGATGGGGGCGAAGACAGCAATGTCAAGGCTATTGATAAAAAGGTTGGGAATAGGAACACTTCAATTGATACAGAGAATAAGGCCTCTGGTGCTAAAGGAACAAGTCTTTAGCATAGTAATGTTAAAGATCTGACCTATGATATCGGTACATCAAGTGCTTAGAATAAGGCTAAGGATGTAAATAATAATAATTAGCTTTGTGATAATTAGTTTTGAAATAACTTTTACTTATTAATGAATCTTTTGTTTTCTATCTATTTCTTGTACTTTTTTTGCTTGCATCTCAATATATAATATAATTTAGGAAGCAATAATTTTACTAAGTAAACATTCTTGAACTTAAAATACCATTTCGGTGCATGATCCAGTTTAGAAAATAACAATTCATCTTGGCGTATGACATTTAACTTAAGAAGTAAGAAATTTCACCAAGCAATTATCCTCGTACCTTTAGACTTTAAATAATTCTTAGATAATTGTGTTTCTCGAACTTGAGATTACTCATCTAAATGGCAAAATTTTGTAAAGTATTTGTTCTCTTGCCTTAATACTTCTAGTAGTCCTTGGATTATTATGGACTTGGAGAGCTTATAGGTCTCCGAGAGTTCTCGGACCTGTATAGACTTTAATTTGACTTGGTAAGCCTATAGGTCTTTGAGAGTCTTTGGACCTGTTAAAGACTTTAATAACTTGGTGAGCCCGTAGGTCTTTGAGAGTTCTCAGACCTATATATGCTTTAATTCAACTTGATGAGCCTGTAGGTCTCTAAGAGTTCTTGAACTAGTATAAGCTTTAACTCGGTTGACGTAAATTTATTCCCAAGTTCCAACATATTGTTGTAGCAAGTAAATTAGATGAGACATATTTGAAATCTTAAACACAAGAAATTTCATTAAAGATAAAATGGTAGGAAAATACGTTGAAATATAAAATGAAATTCTATTGATAGAATTTATTGAGCATATTTGCATTTTATGATTTCTTGACAATTCTTTCATCTGCATGTTTAAGCTGATATGTCATTTATCTGACCATCGTCAGCACTTTGTAAAGTCCCTCCCAATTCGGATCAAATGCTCCATCTCTTGGCTTTCTAATACTCTGTATGACCTTCTTTAGAACCAAATCTCTCTAGCGACTCTATTCCTTCATCATGCAATCTTCAGGATGGACTGTAATTTTGCTTGAATAATTGTTCTTTTCAATGTTATGGCTAATTGTCAAACAGAATTCTTTCTAATTTTTGATGATCGTTATTAAATGACCTTAGAGGTCAACGATTCTCAAACCTACTTGGACTGTTATTTAGCCTTACGGGTTCTCAGCCATTTTTTTTCTTTCTTCTATTTTCTTCTCCTCAGCTTCCTCCTCGGTTATAATTGCTTCCTTCGCTTCTTGATATGTGACATGGTACATTGTTATATGTTTCTTATATAGCTCATACGAAAATCACACATCTTGATGCTTTTCCTTAACCCATCTAAAGAAATTAGGAGGTTGTAAACTCTTAATTCCAATACTTTAGTGTGATATCTCCTTATGAACTCCTATAGGCTTTCATCTTCCCTCTGCTTGATCATCTTCAAGTTACTTAGATCCTTCAGAGGTATGTTGGCTCTTCTGAATTCCTTTGTAAACTCTTGGCATAATTAACCAAAGGAATTAATACACTTCGAGATTAGGTTCTTGTTCCAAAGTCATGCATGTCCCTCCAATGTCAATAATAAGGGACGACACATTTTCAATTCTTGTTCCAAAGGAATTAATACACATTAACAGTTAAATTGTAACACCTTGAATCCCCTACGAAGTCATAAATCCATGATTTCCCGAGACAGCGATGACTCAGTCTTAAACTCATACTTCTTCCATGTTTACGTCCTTCTCTCACTCTTCAACTCTTAGATCCCTTCTCTCAATCATTTCAACTCTTTAAACATATATCCTTGTCTTTCCCTCTTTTGCTGAGCTTTTCCTCATTCTTCCCTGATAATACCTTTTGAATGACTTCTCGGGTTTTGTCTACACCTCTAAACATCTTCATGGAGCTTTGCCATTTCTTCATTCCTACTTTCCCTTAACTTGACCAGTCTTCGTTCATTCTCTTCATAGATTTTAAATAAAGGGTTTGCGGCGTCAAAATGGCGACGACCTACTTCACTTTTCTTTTGCCCATTACTAACCTTTTGTTTTACATTCTAAGCTACAATAAGCCTCTTGGGTTAAGGAACCTTCTCATCGACCTTTTGATTCTCGACTTTAAGATTGTTTTTGAATAAATCAACCCTAAATTCTCATCATTTTCTTCATCGTCTTGGCCTGTTCTTTCAATTCTCCTAGCAAAGATGTTGCAACTCCCTCTCTTTCTCCTTTATAACCCTGTTCTGTTATGTATGATCACATGAGCTTTCATTATTATACTAATAGAGTTTTGTCACTACTTCATCTAGAATCTTCTTAAACTCTTTTCTTCTTGATGTCACCGTATCTCTTTTAAATTAGCTTCTTGTTCAATTCTTCACAGACGACGCTAGTTGTTGACACTGATTTCTTGGCTACAAGGTGTCAACAAGCAATATCTTCTTTCTCGGTGCCTCGAATTCTCTATCTTCTATAAAATAGATAACTATCAAAGGTGTTGATATGTGGCCGGCGAAAACCCTCCAATACTTAAGTCAAAAATATGTTTGTTACATTCTAAAAGGCCACATATATATAAATAGTGTTTAGAAAAGAGAAACTATAGATGAGAGAATTGTATCTAAGAATATTTTGATAGCATAACAACTAGGTTGATTTTTCTTCCCCTTCTTTGTGAGCGAATCCTGCCTTTTATAGGCCATGGCTGAGCAGTTATGGGATGTGAAATGGTAACCACCTTTGATCGTGGACGATTACCCAATTAGTCAATGGTTGAGTAGTTGAGCAATTGAGTAGTTATAAGCTTACATGTACTTTAAAGTAATTTACGATTATATGGAGGATGAGACACCCACAAACTAACTATTAACGCATCTTCGGGTATTCGATATATGTATATCCTTAAGCCAACCCTTAATGGGTCTTTGGGTCTTCAACATGTATGCAAAGGAGGGTGATATTCATAGTTCTCACTGTAAAAAGGAACGGGTTAGGATGGATGCTCAGTCTTCAGGTAAGCGGGTTATAGAGGTAACAAACACAATTAATAAGAATAAATAATATGACAAAAATAACATAGATTTTATATTTTTTATTCAGCCAATATTATGTCATGTTGATTTGTATAATATAGTTAATATAGGGATTTTGTATCCATATTATTATTCATGGTATATTTTTTTTTCTCTAATATTAAGAGACCTGTCTCTTTGCATGAGAGACACATGTTCCTCACACATAGAAAAATACATCTCTCAATATTATATAATTAAATATATGAGGTTTTTTTTTATTACGTTCATATACGTGGTTATAAAGAACAAAATAAAAATTACAAAAATGTATGCGATTGGATTAATTGAAAGAATTGCTAAAGAAAAAAAAAACATTTGAATTAAGAATTCATTGAAAGACTTACTAAGGAAAAAAAGTTGTAGAGGTAACTAAACCGACTCCTACAACTCATCGGGTTTTATCAATGTATAATTAATGATATTTAAAATATACTTGATCCAGTACCAACTTGGAAGTAAAGGCTATTCATCTTATAGAAGGAAACAATCAATAGTTTTTAACGAAATCAAGATAAACAACAAAGAAAATTTCAACTTATAGAGTGTAACGGTAAGCACATTAAAAGAAATAAACGGTTGATTGTCTTCTCAAGTGGCTAATGTAATCCTAACACAAAAGAGCAATGTTGATACGATTAATAGCAAAAATGAGACATTAGACTTCAGTAATATAAGTTATTCGTACTTAATAGTATCTTTTATTTTGTTTCACTATAGTTAATAAATCTTTTTTATTTGGTGTACAATAGTAACCACGACCACTTCTACCACGTTATAATATCCCAAAATTTAAACTAAAGGTATTTTAGTCATTTTACACACTAGGGGTAATGAAAACTAAGTAAATAATTTTGTATTAATGTTTACTTAGCTATTGGGAGTAATTTGATAACAATTTGTTAAGTTTACAAAATTTTCTCTTAAAACTTTATTCGCACACCCAACTTTCAAACAAAAATTGGCGTTGATTGAAAAATTCAATTGATAAATGATTTGATTATATTGAAAGAGTACTTAATAAGGATCAATATGAATTAAATTGGAGTCAAATCTGAGGTTAAATAAGAGAGAATTGAAACCTAGAACATAAAAAAAATTTTAAATGACATATTTACCTTTTTTTATTTAAGCTCTTTTTAATTTTTGCAGAGCAAATGTATAATTTTTACAGATCTTAATTTCAATTAAAGCTGGCCGAGAACCAAACACAATGCATTCTACTTTTATTTTTCCAAAACTTCATTTTGCTTTGGTTTTTAATTTTTTTTTCAATTTCTTTCAAATTATTCCATTTCCAACCGATTAAAGTTTTATTTCTTGCTACAAATCACAAGTACACGACACGAGTTCACTTTAGGAGCTTCGCTTGAACGATTTAGTTAACGATTAAGCTAGGAGGAGAATAGTATTACTATTCACAAATTGAAGATTTTTAAAATTACTTGCAATTCGGATGTCTTAGTGTTAAATTGATCCTTCGGTATGATTCCTAACTTCGTTATTGTGGTATTTATGTATTTTTCTATATTTACTGTTTATCATGAAGATACTATTCATGATGGAAATTGCTATTCATCCCAGATAATTTTTATAGATTATACTTGTTAAGTTAGGATTAAACTGATTAGTTGTTAGATTAGGTAAAATTAAATTTTGTCGAAAAATATGAATAGTGACAGTATTTTTGCGCTTAATTTAGATTTTGAAATAATGTGTTATTGAACGGAATTGATTAGTAATAATGAATTAAATAAAATCGACATTTTGATTATTAATCGTTATATTCGAATTGTAAAAGAAAATAGAATTCAAAAAGGAGGGAAAACCTTGTTGTACATCAATGACGTAGTTAAATTTTAAACATATATACTTCAATTATTATATTCATAATTAATATAAATGTGTTATAGATATACCGAAGGAGCGTCCATTCAACTCCAAGTGATCGAGTTTCTATTTCGTTTTAGCAACACCTGTGAGTGGATTTTTACATGTTTTTCATTTCTTTAAGATTGTTTTATAAAACTTAATGTTTTATGAAATAAGGAATAGTTTATTTATAAATTGATTTACATTCTACTTTATATAGAAAATGAGACCTGCTTTGAACTATATATGATATTGTTGTGGAGGAGTTGTTGAGATATTGTTTGAGGCCAAGAGAATGCCATTGTGTTTTAAATTATGTTTTATTTTTTATTTCTATATTTCTAATAGTATGCCAGTCATTATTTAAATTTTTACTTGACCCTAGTCGGAAAACATAGGGGGGGAGAAGTTTATGTGCTTTAAAAGCACATTCTGATTCATTCTCTGTAGAGATACCAGTACATATGAGAAGTAGGGGACGAAGGATGGTCTCATGTCTGATCCAAAATTTGTACATATCCCTGCATGTTATTCTATTTTTATTTGACTATTTGAAATGATAATTCTGAAAATTTTTATAATATGCAGTGGATGTTTTATTAGTATGATTTCTATCTGAAATTGATTTTAACTTTAAACTATATTTTATATCGAATCTAAATTTATTTAAAATTTTTATTTCAATATCCACTCACTGAGTTTTCCCTAAAACTCACCCTACCACAATTTATAGTGATTGCAGGATTTCCTTTTAGGTGAGAATGTTAGGAGATATTTGTGAAGAGCAGTGAGATTCCATATTCTCCACGCAGTCACCTAGAAGTCATTTATTTCTGTCTGTTTGTATATTAGGCATAACGTTCAATAATATGTTATGTGCATATACTCTTTAGTTATGAGTATCCTAGAATATGTCTGACATGATATTGATAGGCATGGAACCTTCAGTATATGTGTATATGTTCATAGATAAGCATGGAGCCTTTAGTATATGCGTATGAGCTTAAGAATATGATTTACATTCATCTGCATTACAGGTTTTGTCTGAAACTTATAAGGGAAGAATATCTCTACTTCTATACTGTTACGATACCGATTTATCAGTATGTGACACACGTACTAACAATATGCCTTCATCTTGGGTGACTTATGGAAGATCTCAATGCTTGAACTTATGACACATACTTCAGCAAAATAAGAAAGATGTTGACCATACTTGGCTTGGAAACTATGGAGCAAACATAATCAAGTAGGCTCGATGAATTAAAGTTGGATTATATTTATTTTTTTTTTGGGTATTCTTTAAATTTAGATAATTTATATCTATTTTGATTGCTTTGTTGATGCAAATAAAATATTAAGTGATGTATAATTAATCAGTTTTAGTTATGACATAATGAAAATTGTATTTGTTTGTCTATTTCAATTATATTTGAAAGAGTAAAGCAATATATTATTTATTTCTATTTCAATTTAATTGTAGGTTATTTTTTATTTGAAAACATATGTATGTAAAACTTGAAAGACTATCTCAATGACCCAATGTTGTGTGTTTTAGCTAATCTTTTTATAACTATTTTATATACTTAAAATCACAAGCAACAGTCTTAATTATCTCAGTTGGATCGGATCGTGGCTTGCATGTGTTACCATAATCGGAATTTTACTATATAAAATTTTGACATTGTGCCACGTTAATAACTCAATTACTCATTAATTGAAAATTGATATTATAGGTTATTGATGTTTCAAAAAATTTTTTTTAATTTTTAATCGTCAACCCAAGTCCAAGTTCAGTTGACAATCATATAGTTTTTTCTCAAAATAGTATATATAATAAGCGAACCCAAGTTATTTATTAAAATTTGAACCGCAAATCATCATGTACAAAGTATATGTAAATTTTATGTAAGGTTTAATTGCATATTTTTTTTTTCATGTAATTAAACTAGTGAAAGAATTTAAAGGAGAATTTATGTGATATATATATTTCGTTGAATTAATCAAATATGTTTTGCCGAATGAACATGGGGGCTGGTGCAATCCTCCTCTCAAATACTTTTGACTTGGCCCTGCCTGCTTTGTCTGTCATCTAAAAGCATACGAGGCAAGAAAATTGACCTCTTATTTTAACAAATATAATTTACCTCTTATTTTTTTTATTTTGTTTGTCGAGTTAATTTGTTCGATCAATGAATTTGATGGATGCTTGTAACTAACAAAATATCATGATTTAGTTTAGCGTATTAAATTAATTTTGGGGTTTTGTTAAATATCTTTGGTAGTTTTATTTTGACTCTTTATTTTCAATTCTCTATTTGATTCTTGTAATGTAAGTGGTAAAACTGTGGCGTCAAAGATCAATCAAATGTTCTCCACTTGGACCGTATACAAAAGAAATTTCCTCTTTTGATATTTCATTCCTTGCTGGGCCACATGCTTTTGTTTTCTTTGATCAATTTTTTTCTTTCTTTGAATTAATTATTATTATTATTATTTCATTGTCTGACATTATGCAAAAGAGATTTGTTGTTTTAAATTAAATTACTTGCAATACCAACTTCAGAGTAAGAAGTATATAATGGCCATTGAAACATAATTTTTTATTTTATTTTATTGTTTCTTATAAGCAATAATATCGTTAATATCACAACGCATTAATTAGATCATGAATTTATTTTTTTTTTATTTTTTTGTTAATTTCAAGCAATTTTATGTTTTTAATTTCAAATTAAAAAAAAATGTTTTGAGTGTTATAGTTATGCAGAGAAAAATCAAGACATTTCAAAGCATATATTAGGGTGCAAATAGATGCACTTATTTTTATAATTTAAATAAATGAAAGAAATTTACGAAAGAATACACCTTTAAAAAACTAAGGTAGCGATTATTTTTTTTAACTGAAATATGAAATTTGAATACATTAAATATTTGAATCTGAATTATTTGTTTTTTTATATTTAAAATCTAAATATAAGTCTTAATTTGTTTATTTTTTCAAATAAAAAAAATCTGAAAATGATTACTTTTATATTTGTATTCTTATGAATTTTAAATATTTTATTTTATTAATAATAAAGCAACTTGAAAAATAAATAAAAATAAAATAATTTTCATTCATACACAAAATAAAAGATATGTTAATGTGAATTTTTTTTTTTTTATAATTTATAATGTTATGTGAAAAATAAATATTTATTTTTTCTATTTTTAACACAATCTTGATAAATTTAATTTATAAGAAAATAAGATATTAAGAAATAATAATCATGCTACTTTAGTGTATCAAATACCTTCTTAACTTTCACTATTCATCATCTGAATAATAGTTCCCGATAAATAAATAAAATTTAAGATATTATAATTATTAAAATAAAATTAAGAACAATACTTTAATCGAAAATCTAGACGAATGAATTTGAGGGAGAGGAAGAGAGGATCCAACAAAAATAAATACTCATGTCTTTAAAAAGAAGAAAAAGAGATAGGTTTTATGAGATTAATGATGTAAATAAAATAATTAAATGTTGATATTTTAAAGAAGAGATTTCTAAAAATTATTTAAACTTTTCACGTTCAGAAAAAAAAAATATTTTTATTGAAAAAGTGTCAGAAATATCTCATTAAGTTATAAAAAAAAAAAAGTTTAAAAAAATATGTTGAATTATCTAAATAGTTAAATTCGGCAAATTAAGTATTTTGACAAAAAAAAAATGCAATCCTAATTGTTAATTAACCAAAAAAAAAAAAAAAAATTGGTTGATTTAATAGGACAAGTCTCTTATAAGGCATAGAAAAGGGAGGAACAACTTGCATTCAACCTAACCAATAATTGGAGACCTAGCTAGATAATTGAGATAATCACCCCTTTGAGATAAAATTGTCGGATATTACTTATTTTTTAGGAGATTTTTCTAATTTATTTATTTTAGGAGAATAAATGTTTTGGGAACTAAATCATTTTTATTTATTTATTTATTTTTATTTATAGAGATTTGGGTTGGTTTAGAATGGCAACATCAATTTTCATATCTCTCATTTAAAATCTAAAATGAAAAATTATGAAATTGAAAATGGTGGATTGACCAATGTACGTTAATGTAATGCTATAGCTACTTGTACAAACTATTAAATTTCTTACATAAAATATATCATACATAAAAATGTATTGATTATAACTTAAAACTTTAATATAAAGATTAAAATTAAAATTCTAAACCAAAATTAAAAAACATATAATACAAAATTTAAAATTTTATATTTAAAATATTTAACATAAAATTTTAAATTTTAATTGTATAAGAGTGAATTCCATAAACAAGAGACATTTTTCATAAATTTGTTCACAAAATTCATATTTTTGTAAACAATTATCAAGTGTAAAATCATACCAAAAAGAGAAGAGCGTGCGCATGTATATATATGGTTATATTAAAATAAAATAAATCTAGCATTCTTTATAAGACTTTAAAAATGATGCTTGCACTGCAATGCATAGCTTTTGGATGTATTTATTTATTTTGTTAATTATTTTTAATATATATATATATAAATTAATTATAATTATAATATTGATAATATGTAAAATAATTATTTATTAAATATTCATTAATTAATATTATTAAAATATGGACAATAATTGATAACTATATTTGATATTTAAGAATGTCAATAAGATATATTTATTAAATATTTATTGTAATAATTATTTTAAATAAATACAATTAAAATTTAAAAATAAAAATAAGAATAATTGTAAATTTCCATTTATTAATAAATATCAATGAATTCCAAAATAAAAAAAAAATTATTTTTATTAATAACTTTATGTTGAGACCAAATATTGAAAAAAAATGTATAATAAATTAATTCTGCAAAAACAAAGGGTTTTCACTGGTTTTAAGCTGATAAAAAGTAATTAATTTTCTTTTGCTTTATGGTTTACTAAATACTACGTGGGAACATCTTAATTATTAAAGTTAAAGAGTAATCATCTATTAAATTAATCAAGTAAAGATTAACGATATAATGGCCACGCCAGCCAATACTATAATTAAATTAAGTATTTCAAGAATCATCATTCATAAAGTTCATAAACAAAATAATTTTATTTCGTCCTCTTACAAGATTGGACTTGATTGCCTTACCACCGCTCAATTTTATTTTATCATTGAATTTATTATTCACAAACCCACACTCTCTACATTTCATAAGTTTCTCACCATTCGCAGACTCCAAATTTAACAAATATTTTAATTTGTCCAGCTGAAATTATGTCTAAACTTTTTCAATTTTTTTTTAATTTGACAAAAATGGTGACGTTTAAATACATTTTATGTCATTTTCGGTAAAAAATAGTGACGTTTGAAAATATTTTATATCAATTTCGATAAAAACAGTGGTTTATATTTAGCAAAAAGAAAATTAAACTATCAAATATAAAAATTTTTAACAACATTTTTATCAAATAATTCAATACGACTTTTAATATTAATTTTATAATTTTTTATTATAAACA
>JAXCLQ010004831.1:32718-48266 GCA_035584115.1 Cedrela odorata
AAAATTTTTAACAACATTTTTATCAAATAATTCAATACGACTTTTAATATTAATTTTATAATTTTTTATTATAAACAAAAAAAAAATTATATCTCATATTTTCATAAATTCTGATTTTTTTTCTATAATTCTATTATATATCATTATTACGTTGCAATTTATTTTATCAATTACTTATACAGAGCATCAACTTTCACCAAGTAATTCAATTTATTTTGATTTTACAGTTTTATTATATTAAATTATTTATTTTTAAATTTTAAATTAGTATTGTTTTATTGATATAATTAAAGCATGTTATCATTATTGGCATGATATAATGTTTCTTATAAATTTATTGTATTATGCATCTTAGAATTTAAGACATATATGAACTTTTTAAAATTTATTCACTTATTATAAAATTAATATATACATGAACAATTGCATCTATTATGATCATTATACATTTTTACACTATTTTAATATTAAAATTTTATCAAATGCACACACTCTACTTTCAAAACTCACATCACTTTTAATATCACTTTTAATAGTATAGTTTAAAAACACTCAATTTCTTTTTTTGACTGATTATTTTTTCAACACAATAATAATATATTATTTTTATAAGTCACAATAATCTTAAATTGACATTTAATTTAATTTAATTTAATTTATGTTCCATTTAGAGTTGTATTGTTTCTACTTGACTTCAAAAATGAAATTAAAAAAAATATTTAATAACACTAATTTTTTACGGAATTCATTTATTTTTTCATTAATATTTAACCGACAATAATTGTGAATTAATCCCCAATCAACCAAATAAAAAAGGTAAAAGCTCATCCTTTGAATCATATTGGTAAAGTTAAATTAGATTTTGAAGCTTGTCTAATTTTTATTGTGTTAAAATACAATTCATTTATTACATGTGTTTAATTAGTGGATGTTAAATGAATTGCATCCTTAACAAATTAAAAGGATTGCAATTTTGTTAACCAAAAAATTCAATATAACATGCCTTTTAACACAATACTAACATAACACAAATCCCTAATCATTTACCTCAACGCACCTAAATTGATTGAAAAAATTGTAATCCCTAATTTTATAATAGAGCATTGAAAATATTCCCCTCTTATTTTAATTTCGTATACAGTCAGTCCATTATACTTGCAGGCAAATTCTTACAATCTTAAGCTTATAAGCAAATTAAAATAAAATGAAAAATTATATTCTTTCAGTAAATTACCAAGTTATTGATCAATTACCGAAAATAAATGTTGCCCATCCGATGACTACAACCAATATCCACGTAAAGTGATAATAATAAACTTTTAAGAGTTTTACATTTTAACTTCCTACTTTACCGTTACACAGTCGTATTATTTATCACATTATTTCATCATTCATAATAATTTTACAAAAGTACATCTATAAACATACAAATTCCACATCCCCAACTTTATAAATATAACATTACTCTTCATAAAATCACCTTACAACTCTAGAAAGTTATAAAGACAAATCTCTTCAATAAAGGAAATTCCAATACATTGCATTAAAACAAATACAAACATAGAAAAAGAAGATGACAATGACAAGAGGCAAGGAAATGCCACAAAGGTAAAAAGTAGATTGAACTCGTTCATTTCTCTCTCTATGTATCACACTCCAATTATTGATACAAAACATAAACTGACAAACCCACAACAGCATCAGCTCAAACAACTCCAAATACACACTCAAGGGCTACTCATAAACTCTACAGTACACACAAGATACTCTCCGAGTAGCATAGCTTTCAAAGCATCGACATGTGAAACAAACCACAAACTTTATTTAATTATATAATCATCAAAGGATGGACCCAACAAATGCAGGATGAAAACGCAAGATTCTCCCATTCTCTGCACTTTCACTTTCTTTCTTCCCCCACACAGAGTAAACTTTTTCTTCATTAAAAAAGATTAATACCAACATGAGCATGGTGTGAATGATTTAAGAGTAAAAGGAAAAGACAAGAGCATAAAATCAACAAGAAAAAAGAGGGTAGGGCGGAAGGTGGGACCTCAGTTACCTAACGCGCATGCATTAGTAAAATCAAAATCCATGGAGGCTCTCAACTGAAATCATTTTACAGCGCATACCACCACTATCATCAAACCTTCCATGCCTTCAAAATCAAATCAAATCAAATCTCACCCCCCAAAATTTAAAAGGATAATCATTTCTGGTCAACAAACACAACCCCATTTTTTTCCTCTTTTATTTAGCCCCCATTATATACAGCTCTTAGACAGAGAAAAAGATCAAAATAAAAGGACCCCACGTTACCAAAGTTAATGTAGTGGCTTCAAATTCATCAATCATTCAAGCTAAGAAATTCTCGGTTTGACACCTTTCTGCCCTTCTTTACACCCTTTCACCAACACACTATTACGTAAGAAAGGGTGTGCAACCTAACAGTGGCTACACTTCAAGAGCCACAGCCTTTAGCTTTAAAGACTGCAAGTAGTCTATAGCTTCATCAAGAATCGACAAGGGGTCCTTTCCATTTCCACCAGGAATTATGCCCTGCAGAATTCTTAATGTCCTGTGAATCTTATCTTTTCTTCGAGTGTTGCCATTGGCCTGGCTTGATTCTGCATCATTGTCAAACTCGTGGGATCCCTCCAATTGTATTGAACAAGCAGTGTCAGTTTGTGATGATTTATTATATCCACCATGGAACAATTTCTGCCTTTTGTTTGGACCATCAGAGCTAGCAACCTCCTCTGATGTTTCTTTAATTAGTTCAAGCTTCTCACAGTTTCCTTCAATAGCAACTGGAGAATGATCGGTACTCTTCACTTCATCATCATCATCATCATCATCACTATAATCATCATCTTCATCTGAGTAAAGTAAGGCATTGATTTCTTCAGTGTCTTCATGCATCTCGAACTCTTTACCACTAATGTGATTCTCATCAGATTCTTCGTGGAAAATGGGCTTCACTGAAGTAAATTGGTCTGTCTTAATTGGCTGCTCCTCAAGAAAACCATGATCAGAAACTTGTTTCCTAAGGGTAGCTGGTGGATTCAAGACAGGTGGGCAAATAAAGCTATAAATTAACCGTGTTTGATTCCCTGACTGATCAAAAACTAACAGACCCTTCTGCAAAGACCCCAAAGTCACATTTGGTATGGCCTCTCCACTCAACCCACAAGGAACTGCAGGTTGCTTTTCTATAAGATAAGGGTATGCATTGGGAACCAAAGTATGGATGCGAGGTGGTAAAATATGAAGCAACTTGTGAGCTCCATTTGTTTGCTCCGTCTTCAATTTTGCTAATCCAGGAACTGTAAACCCTGGCAATGGCACCATTGCAGAAAACATGTAATTGCCAGGATTGATAGGGGATGGCAAACACCCTGGTTGCCTGGGATCTACTGACGTGCTCATGCAATTCAAATCAGGCGATCGCCAAGCAGAATGCTGAGGATAAAGCCGAGATTCGTGGGCCATAACCATCCAAACAAAACAATCACCTGTAACTAAGAAAATAAAGCACGACAACTCAAAAAAAAAAAAAAAAAAAGGAAGAGTAAAAATTGATAAATTTTAGCCATGACAATCAACAACATTAAACATACCTTGAGATGGCTTTATCTGCAAAAGTTAATTACTCGATTCTTCTTTCAGGAATAAAGAACAAAAAGAGAAAAACTAAGATTTCCAGGTTGATACTATAAGACAGATGAGGGATCAATCTACGTGACAGGTTTAAGCAAATGACGAAAATATTCAGCCTGCAAACAAGCAACATAAACATCATATTATCCATTGATTCTTGATGAACAATGTTTACTAGTATTCCTTAATAATAAAAAAATACTGTATGAAAACAGAGAATTCAATTCATGAAAACAATATCCACTAATAAAGCATGCAAATTAAAATATAAGTTGGCAAACATGTGTAGTACTAACCTGGCAATCCTCCATAGGTTTAAAGCATGCAATTACTCTAACTATAATTGTCGGTTTTCCAGCAATCCCATTCTCATATTTTAACGCCCGAAATCTTGTTTGACCGGCTGCTTGGCACACCATAACTTCTTTACTTCCTTGTATAAACAACTCAGTTAATCTGAATATGGGACACAAATATCCTAAAATTCGAGAGTAAGGGCAAGGAAAGATTTAATGATCAACAATAGATACAACTGAGGGCAAGGAAAGATTTAATGATCAACAATAGATACAACTGATACCGGAAGGCTATAAGAGATACAACAGAAAGTAAGAAAGGTATTGTAAATTAGAATAGGAAATGGCTTCAATCTATTTTAGCTAATCCTATAATGTTCACAATTAAAAACAAAAAAGTGATTGGATCCCATGGGACAGTTAAGTAAAGAACAAGAACCAAGGGATGTGAGAATTAAGGCTCAAAAGAGGGAGTATCAATTTATAGAATAACCCTGCAGTATAAATTCAAGTGCACGACTCTGCGATACACATCAACTGATAGACTCAACCAAGGCATATCTGTACTCTTAGATGATCCACTGTGTCTGCTTGCCCCACTGTAATGTATTTACCCAAATTTTCCTGAAAAAAGACAGTACAAGAACAGATATATACAATGAATAAAATTTTAAGTAGCCTACATCATTCCAAGGAGAAATCTGATCCACAAGATTATTTTTGAAGTAATAAAGTAACAATAATACGAAATTAAAATGAAATTTAAACTCAGAGAAAGAATCTGCCACCACAGTATCCACGTTTTTCTTCAAAACAAAATAAAAAATACGGTTTAAAATTGTATAATTTTTTTTCCTATATACCTCCATAATCTAAGCAACAAATGGAAGACTAGGAAATACAATCATGGGCAACCAAAACTCAGAAATTACAGCTTTTTTTTCAGTTTCTATTTCTTTCTCCATTGAAGTATGGACCAAGCAAAAGATAAAGCTAGTCTAGATACTACAAAGAGTTACTGATAAATTAAAAGAGAACAATAACTGTAACAGAGACCAATAAAAGGGGCACCTTACTAGCATAAAAGCTAACAAAAATAATAATAATAATAATAATTAAATTAAAATAAAATATACGTTTGATTTTATATGATATTTAATTTACATTTTCAGAATTTTCCCAACAGCCAAAAAAATAAAATGTATATGAAATCTAAAAACAATTTAAGAAATCAAAAATTAGAAATAAATGATGAAATAAATACAAATTATTTGCGTTTCCTTTTCTCATAAATTCAGACACAAGTAAACGAGAAACCATAACATAACTAACCCCAAAAAATAATTCCATTGAGCTCGCAATTGGTTTGGTCAGAAAACAGATAGATCCCACAAATTTATTTTTTCCAAAAAAAATTTCTTTAAAGAAGAATCAATCTTTGAGAAACTTAATAGGAGGTTTGCGACAAATTTTAATCAGAATTTGAAGGAAATTTCCGATAGAATTTTGGAACCACTTGGAGTTTGCTTATTGTTTTAACCAGGAATCATGAAAGCCAATTCAGTATATCTTATTTTATAAATACCTAATCTCTCAAAACAATCAGATAGAAGATCAAAAAAAAAACTCATAAACCAAAAACAACATCAAACCCAAAAAAATCAGATATTGAAAACGAAAAAAAAAAATTCTTCACCAAAATTTTCTCAGCAACCAAACGGAGGATCAACCAAAACCCATAAAGCAGACAGAAATACAAAATTATAAAGCGATAAAACAAATACATGGGTAGTGAGATGAATCAACTTACAGGGAAAAGCTACGATCAAGAGCGTTTGAGGAAAAGCAAATCTTGACTAGATGAAAAGAAATTGAACAACAGTGAGATGAAGAGAGCAGTTGCTACTTGCTAAAGAGGTAGGTTAGAACAAGGATGCTAAGGTTATATAGAAAATTAGATGACCATATTGCCCCTTCTTTTGCTTTATTCATATCATTGTTTTACTGTTTCACCACAGATGATAACTTCACCCCGTGGTTAAAAATTAACTCTTTGTCTATTTTTAAGTATCTGAAAAATTTTTCAAAATAATTATATTTTACACCTCGTTAATATTGTCTTTTAATTTTGTTTTATTAAAAAATATCACCTTTACAGTTATTAGATAATTTTGCCTTTTATAATCAAAATTAGTGTTTTTTTGTGAATCCATGATGCCAAACTCCTAAAACAATGCATGTATGTACAATATTATATTCATAAACAATAAGAGAGCGTATAGTACCAAGTTCAGAAATGATGTATAAATGTGTTCGTATTTTTTTAAAAAAATTTTTTTCTAATTTTTTGATATTTAAAATTTATCATTAAATAATATATTAATATTGTATATTTAAAATGAATTAATAATATATTAACATTATATTTAAATGTCATTAATAATGTTAGAAAAAAAAATGTCATTAATAATATAATAATATTAGTAATGTTAATATCACTATCTCAAATGTCATTTAAGTACAACATTAATATATTATTTATTTATTGTCAATATATAGTGTTAATATATTATTTATTTTACTATCTTAATTTAAATACAAAGTTAATATATTGGTTGCTTATTTTAAATATACAGTGTTAATATATTATTTATTTTAAATATATAATTTAATAATAAATTTAAATAAAAAATTAGAAAAAAAAAGATTACGATTCACGAGCGTGATACTGCATGCACTGTTTATGAGTGTAGTACTGTGCACTCGTGCATTATTAACTAGCACAACGCTTAGCGCTCGAGAAAATTACTAATTTTGGTGGTTATTTTGATAACATTGAATTGAAATTATAAAATATGCTAATTTTGGAAAATTTTCTCTTGTTACCATACTTTATCCAACTATTCAAAATTAAAAGTTACTTATTTCATCATTTTAAATTAAATAATTAGTAAGAAATTTTAAATTTTTTTATTTTATAATTTTTTTAAATTTTGGCAGTAGTTTTTACAGATAATGAGAAGAATTAGTTTTCTAAAATAGCTTATTTCATAATTTATTATGATATTTAATATGATATTTAGAATTTTTATCATAATTTTATCACTATTAAAAAAAAATTAAATCTTACCCGTAATTTATTGATTATAATTTTATTATACTTTGATTAATATATTGAAATTAATTTGTTATCAACCTTATAGACATCATCAATTTTTTTTTAAATAAGTTAATTTTGTAATATTAATTTATTTAATATCAATTATTAAATATATATATATATATATTTTACTTGTCATAAAAATGAGTTAGAAAAATATAAAGATGTCTAGACAATTTAAGCATATATCTATTAAGAGCATTATATTGTTGACCATAGTGTCATACAAACTCATATTTTAATAATAACAAAATATATTAATTCAATTAAGTAAATAAATAAGGAAGCATTAAGTTAAAGAATCAAAACATAAGTTAAGGATATTTATTTTTAAATTTTAGAAAATAAGCTTGAATGTGTGTAATTGTTATAAATTTGTAAACTCTTTTATTTTGTGTAAAATCATATTTTTAATACTTATAAAATGTAGAGGTTTTCAAAACAGGTTCTGGTTCCACTCAGAATTGGAACCTACCCTAAATAGATTTCGTTCCTAAATTTTGGAAGCAGAACCTATCCTGTTTTTCGGTTCCGATTCAATTCAGATCCAAAAAGAGGGTACCCTATTTATACATCATTGGACAATAGTAAAAACTACAAATACATCAAGAGACTTGCCTGTTTAATGATTGTTTGAGCTCTTTAATCTTCTGTTGAGTCATTTCCCCTCTTGAAAAATCAAAAACTTCTTCACTTAAAAGCTGACATTAAAAACAATCATATGTTAATCATGTTCCTCAAAACCAAAAATAACAAAAGAGTGATGTAAGTATAATTACCTTTAGAATGGCCATGTAGTTCTCATAAATAGTTTCATTAGTTTTTGCAACTGCAACAAGATCAAGAATGAAGCTTTACCATCTAATAGGCCACTCATGCTTCAAAATTTGTAAAACCAGTAAGCATATATACTATCACTTAAACCATTACAGTATAAATCTGTGGTAGGAGCAACTTTCTACAAATCTTACCAGAAAAGAGAAAAAGGAAAAACAATATCATGAATAGTGATTGATAAAAAAAACATAATGCACAACAAATTAGAAATGTCACCAGGATAACAATTATTTACCCACTTAATTTTGAGGAGTCAAGCTAAGAATACCTGAACCAATATGATATTGAGCTTGTTGACATACAACCTTTCTAGTCGGAAAGATGACTCATTACTTGAAAGCTATGAAAAGAGACCAAAACAGAGAAGAGACATTATGAGGCAATAAAAAAAATCAATTATATGTACTTACATACGAATACATAGCGTTCCCATCATAGAGAAAATTACCCATGTTAACATCCCTCATTCATGTAATAACAATTAAACCGATAACCTTTATCCAAAAAAAATGATGTTTTGCTAGATAAATGGAAATATGTTTTATTGAGGCTTGAAATTATTCTATTAGCTCATAATTTAATGAGTAATCTAAAATGAAATGCCAAACTTGTAAATGGTGATTGGTAAAGACAAGATTGACAAGTCCTAAAATCCAAACTATTAGTCTTGTAGTACATTCTAAAGTCCATTAACTCAACACTACATTTACAATTTTAATTATGATGAGGTAGAACTATTGAATCCATTAACAATAATTGCATATATGTACTGACAGATATGACGTACACCAAAAATATGTTCATAAAGAACTATTATATAAACAAAATTGAAACCTAGATAAGATGTTTTGTGAATGGCATGTTAGACTCCACAAAAACGATCAAATTCAAATAGACAACACAAAACTAATACCCAGAAATCAAAGAGAGGAACTTTCACCCAAAATTCCCAAAATAAATTTTAAATTATTTGTAGACTAAAATAGGGCATTGTGCTTAGATTGAAATCGGTTCATGAGGGAGAAGAAGAAGAAGCAACCAACAAGCATATAGTACTAACTACAGATTGAAATCAACCAATACAAAAAGAAAAAAAAACAACAACCCAATTCAATTACTCACCTGACGAGTTAATTTTCGATAAGCCGCTTTAATTTCTTTGCTACTGGCAGACTATCACCACGGAATCTCATTGGGATTTGGAGGATTAAAGGAGACTGGAGAGAAAACTCGAAAGTGAAGTGCGATTTGCAAAGAGAAGAGAGCAGATTTTTACTTTTGTTATTTTAATTTTCTAGGTCGAGATTGAATTTGGGTTAGGCAGGTCAAGTTCAATTCATTAGTTCGGTTCGATTCTATATAATAGAAAATTGGAACTGAACTAAAATAAATCAGTTTTTTATTTCTAATACCGGATCCGGACCAAAACAAACCAGTTTCAGTTTAGGAACCAAATCGGTCGGTCCGATTCCACAAGGTTCTAGGTCGACTCGGAATTTATAAACACTCCTAAAAAAATGCAACTAAATATACACTTTTGAAACCTAAAATATAAACTTAATCATAATTTTTAAAATTGGAAAAGGGACTAAATTGCAAGATTGTTAGGGACTAAATTTTAAGATTTTCAAAAAGTGAAAAATAAGTCAAACTGAAGTAACCGACTGACCATGTTACAACCAGATCCATCTATACGAGTACGTAACAACCACCACACAACCCCAAGATATACTTTCACTTGTACTCCCATGATTGTTTAAGGCTTCTTATATTTCATATTCCATCCACATAAATATTTTTAACATCTATAACCATGATATAAATTTTTTATTTACAAATCAGTATCAATACGTAGTTTATGGATCCTAGCTAAAAACCTCAGATGCATACACATTAAATAGCTACAAGTCTTCTACAATTATACCCTGCAAAAGTTTAGTTTAAGGAGTGGACTCACGACCTCCTTATAATCTGTCTAATCTAAAAATATTTTAAGAAAATAAAAGGGTGAATATAACTTAGTGAATAGATGAATAATAGTAAATATAAAAATTATAAAAATACGAGTAAAAGTATCAAAATTTTTATATGAGAGATAAAAGTTTTACACCATAATGTAAATCATTTCCTTAAATTCAAAAACATGATAAAACCAATTTCATATACAATAGCTATGGATATTCAAATAAAATATTAGGGCTTGCTATGAAACTATCTCTCAAGATATCTTCCGGTGTACATTCGGCTGACATCTCAAGGTCCGCTAATGAGCTATTTTATATTAGTACACAAAATCATTTAACCCACTCGTTAGCATTGGTTTGGATAAGTAGATACGGTGTCAAACATCGATTCGTCCAGCTGTAACTTCTCATTTGCCACTTCCCAGAAGATAAAGATAAAAATGGTAATCTTTCCCTTACCTCATACTCGGATAAGGGTAGAAATATGTAACATCTTCCTTACCTCTTTCTTTAGGTAAGGGCAGAATATATAATCTCTCCCTTACCTCTTCCTCAAGTAAGGAAGAGTAAGGGCGGAATATATGTGCATAGACGAGCTCAAACTAAGCACTTGCATCGAAAATCTCAATCATAAAATCTATGTACAATGTTCATCATACACATTACATGTCAGCTCAAATCACTTTACCACATGTCAATCCACCCACAGAAATATTTCATAAACAGAGTCAAAATATTTTATAAAATGTACTCTTACTCACAACATATAAATTTCATATATACAATACATTCAAATTTTACAAAATCACAAAACAATTAAATATTTTGACTTAATGTAAAGTCCATAATTTCATAAAATAATTTAATATTTAAATCCATTTAATTTAAAAACTCTAAAAATGATATCCATCTACTCACCTGTACACTCTCAAATATTTGTATTGAAGTGTTGGCGTTGGTTGCTCGAGTATTTGATCTACAATTGCACGATTCCTTGTTAGACTCTATACAATATGTCTAATCAAATAATACAAAATATACATAACTTATCACCTAACTAAACAATAATATAATTGAAATATCCTTTAAATAAAATTCGAATTTAGGCTAGAAATCTCTTTTATAAACAAGGTACACTCTACACTTGCAACAAATATATGCCGCTCAAAATCGACAATGTATGTGGATCTAAATTTTTGGTGACATACTCTATTATAAGTCTAATTTATGTCGTATTTTATAGATTTAAATTTTGACTCCGATTACCTAAGTTATGCCAATTTTTCGACATAAGACTCAAAAAATATGATACTATTATCGGTAGGACATTCATGTTCCGAATTTTTCTACAATCTTGTTTCTTCCCGAAATGAGTTGATTTTTGGATATGTTATGATCCTAGATGTCTAATTTATATAAAATTTTATGGTTCATCAATCCGACATTCAAAACTTGCTCAGTTCTTATTTTTTTCAAGCTCTACTCGAGTTTCTAGCATTGCCTACATTCGAATTTTAAGTCCTATGTATTAACACAATTCCACCACTAATTGCATGGCATAAAATACTAAACTTATTCATCTTTCCACTCCCGAAACACCTATATGGCAGTGTACGATGACTTTTCACATTTTGCATAGTTACACAACCATTTTAGCCGCACCGCACATACCAAAAACTACCGACTACTTTCCTAGTTACTTTTATCACCCTACTCATGCCTCATGCCTCATGCCCTTCTTATTTTACACTTCTAATACCTAAAATTTCATCAAAATTTGGTCAACAATTCATATCATATACTGCCCCACATATACAACAATCACTACTAAAAATTTCTAAAGTCAACAATCACACATAACATGCATTTTCACACAGTATCCTTAATTTCCATCAATTTCTTACACCATACTTTCCCCACATAAATATATATCTAAATCATTTTTATAACATTTATACATAATAATAACCATAAATTTATGTTAAATTTATGTCTTAACATAAATTTAACATCAATTAAACATTAAAATAATAATAACTTCAAAATCAAACTCATACACACATATACTTACCAATTAACCAAGCTCTCTCTCTCCTCCTCCTTTCTCTGTTCACTTTCTTCTTCTCCTCTCTCTCTTTTCCCTCTCTTCTTTACCTGGTTCGGCCACCAGACCTGCCTCCACTTTTATTTTCGGCCACCACTTTCTCTTTTTCACCTTGCTTGTTCGGTTTCCACTCCCCCTCTTTAGCTCACGACTTATCTCCTTTCTTCCCCACTGGGCTCATTTTTCTGGCTTCAATTTTTTTTCTATTTTTTTTATTTATCTAAATAAGAGTAGAAAAGTCTAGAGAATTGTAAACAACAAAACACAAAATTTGGGCTTATTTTGAATTAAATTAATTCAGGCTTAAATTTATGAAATTAGAATTTGGGTTGCATGACCCTATTAGCTTAACTTAGAAATATCTTGGGCTTGACTTAGAAATACACTTCATTAGGCCATAATATAATAATGTAATTATTTTAATGATGACCCCATATTTTTCTTATTTATACTTTTTCCCTAACTTATTATAATTTCGCACTTTAACCTTTTGAGTTTTAAAATCCTTTCAATATAGTCCTTACATTACTTATAATTATCTTGAAAATAAAAGAGAAATAAAGTCAAGTAATTAGGTATATATATATATATATATGACATTTTACGCCTAAATGCCGATCTAACTATACGTGCATACTTAAACAAATTTTCTTGAACCCTAACACGTTCGAATTGCCTTACTAATGTCGAAATCAAATACACTTAATTCATATTGAATTTTGTGGGTTTTATAGATCAGCTCTTCAAACCGGTTGATCGGTTGCTGAGCTTTATTTACCGTTACTTATTTTTCTAAAATCGGCAATCGGTTTGAGAAAAAGGTTAATCATTAGTGCTCAAATTTTAAATTTTTATGAGTGTAACTATTTGTTTTAGAGCTCTAACTATAAATACAAGTCCTATATTCATTCATAAGAAGTTATGAACATTTTCTCTCAAAGTCTAAGTGTTTACAAATATCTTTCAAGTTTCAAAATCAAATATTAGGTTTAGTAAGGTTGAGTGATTGAGAAAAAATCACTTGTAAGGTTTGAAGGAATATTAAAAATCTCTTTAATTGTAAATTGAGTGTTGGAATTTTAAGACTTGTTCATAATAGAATCTTCAAGTGGAGTTTGAAGGAGTGAACGTAAGGATGACAATTTTATCCTTAAACTCCCAAATATGCTACTACTCGATTCTCATAGGATGGATTTAATATGCCTTTTAGCGGGTTTGGGACGAATTTAAGAAAATAAATTAAAACCCTTAGCGCATTTAGGATAAATATGAGTACATATAGATATTCATGGATATTTGCAATAGATATCCGTAAATATATAATTTTTTATTTTAAAAATACTAAAATGATGTCGTTTTAATGTTAATGTTAAAGAAAATCAAAACAACGTTGTTTTGATATTATAACATAAATTTTGAAATCCCTTATACACAAGGCACAATACACATACTTATTGTCAATTATATTTAAATTTTTTGTTAAGTTTATGTATTTAATATTCTTTTTTATAAGTAATTTAATATTTATTGATTTTATAGTAATACTAAATGTATTAATTTGTTTGTTAAGAGAAACATGTAAATTAATACGTTTATTGATGTCACAAAATAACATTCAACATTTATATCAAATAAATTATATGTATATAATTATCAATGATTAGTAGAGTTTAAAGTTTATTTCTTCAAAATTATCTTTTATTTTATCTTTAAATTTATATAATTATTCTTAATATAGAAAAAAAAGTCAATCAAAACATTAAAATAATTTAATTGAGTTGTATTTTGAATTAATTATGTATGAATTTGTAAAATAATTATGTATTTTTTATGAAATTGTTTTATCAATTTTATTTTTTGATGTATGCACTTGACATTTTATGTGAGTGATGTATTTTATTTTGAATTAATGGTAAAAATTTATAATTTTAATGACGAAATTCCCACTAAAAATCCGCTAAAAATTCGAGGATATATGCTCAAGTTTGGTAAATGTTAAGTACCTATTTAAACAGGTTTGATAATAAAATGTCAAATTCGTAACGAGTTTAGTGCGAATTTGATATTGAATTTTTTTAGTGGATGCGGATGCGCGTTTGAAGATATCTGTTCCAAACCCGATCCGCTGCCATCCCTAAGTGAACGTAGGCATAGTTGTTGCGAACCACTATAAATCTAAGATGTTCAAGGTTGTTGCGAACAACAAATCACTTGTAAGGTTTGAAGGAGTACCAAAAATTTCTTTTAAAATATTATATTTGATTGTGTGGTTAAATTGAAATAAAATATAAATTTGTTAAATTAAGTTTAAAAACTAAATTCACCTCCCTCTTGAATTGTATATCCCCTCTTGAATTGTATATTTGTATTTCATATATATTGTTGCATCACTTCAATACTAAAATTCATCAAGTGCCATACATCTAATTTTTGATGCTCACAACACTTTTAATGGTATAATTTAACAAAATTTTAATAATTATTTTTTAAAATTAATTTTTTTTATATAATTACTTAAACTAAATTATATAAAAATTTGAGTGATACTTAAGGATAACAAATTTTTCTTAGGATGGGAGCCCATGGAGCCTGACCAATTTAAGGCAACAATATAAGAGAATTTTTTTCTTGGAACAGAAAAGCGGGAATGAGATATGTGATGCTTTCTTCTAAAATGGGGTGGAGGTGGGATTTATCTCCATCCCATTTTCATTTTGAGGTGGGACATAGATGGGTCTGCATTGATTCCCCATTTTTTATATTAAAAAATAAACTAATGTAAATTTATATTTTAATATATATTATTAAATTTTCATTTTTATTAATTAAATACAAAATTACATTAAATTTAAATGATAATACCACAGATCAACCCATTACATTTTTATTTTGAGATAAAAACAGAAATCTCCCCGATCTGTTACCATCTCTAGTGATACTGTTATATTATTTATTTCATTGTCATTTTAAATTATCATATATCACCACCATTTTTAAGAGATTAAAGTTTGATTGCATAAGGAGAAAAAAATTACTTACTAATTTTTTTTTTTATAATTTATATGATTCTTATTTTTTAATTTTAATTTTATTTTATTTCTTGTCATCTTCACACTTATAATTGTCTAATGTTAAATATAACCACTGAAAATACAAATCTATATATGAAAGTCTGTTTCAATGCAAATATGAATCTTGATAAAATTTATCATAAATGATAAAACAAAAATAATAATAATACTAGAAATACAAACTTTTTCATATAAATTTACTTGTAAAATTGTATTATTATCATATAGTCTATATAATTTAATTTTCTTTTACTCTCGTAAATCTTCACTTATTTGAATGAAAATATAAAAGATGTGACAATAATATAACACTACTATATCATTTTGTATAAATAAATGTGTATATCAATTTGTATCTGTAGCACTTCTAAAAAATACATATGTATATACACTAAGTGAAATTTTTGTAATTATGAAATTGAGAGATAATGAAGAATGTAATATATATATATATAT
>JAXCLQ010004842.1:0-50687 GCA_035584115.1 Cedrela odorata
GGGAGAAAGCCAAAGAGATGATGCAAATATTTGCAAATAAGGACTTGCATGATCGGTATGTCGACAAATTAGTTGAGCATCTTGAAAATCACAAGAATGTTTGTAAAGCTTAAAGCAAGAAGAAAATATGTGAACACTGGAGTTTGTTGACAAGGCTTGATTGGCAACAAATAAGCTGAACGTCCAATTAGATAATAATTTGATGTTCAGAGTGTGGGGTGGATACAGTATAAGTACTTCCGAATTCCGATGTCTTCTAATAAATTGTATTTCTACCAGCTTTATTTTTTAAAATATTTTTTTAAGGATCCGTTTTTATTATATATATATATATATATATATTTAACATATGTCCGTAGAACCCAATTCAATATATATATCACAAAATTTTATTAAATAAATGAAGGGATGATGTAGTATGTTTATCTAGTTTATTTCAGTTAATAAAATTAAGCCCACAACAGAAACACTAAGTGTGAATTTGTTAGTGCTAATTTAAAAATATAAATATTTATTTATATGTTTGATTATTAACTCTATGTATTTGTCAAATGTAATTAGTATTAAAGTTAATATTTTAAATTAGTACATAATTACATATTAATTAAAATATATTATAATAATTTACTAATAACATTTAAATATTTTAATAAATATTTTTAGAAAATGTTAAAGTATTTATATATTTTAACATTTTTCTTTAGCATTCTCAAACATACCATAACATTTAAATAAATAAATAGATAGTTAATTTTTTATTTTAATTTCTAAATTCATTTTTAAAAATTAAATTTGCAAGTCATATGTGTGTTTGTGTGTGTGTGTGTGTGTGTATATATATATATATATATTTAACATATGTCCTTAGCTAACTTTGTCATCTAAAAGTTAGAAACTTTTCTTTTCAAATTCGATGATTGTTCGGGTCTCCAACGAAGTTATAACCAGAGTAAAAAAATTTTTTTGAAGCATTTAAAAATTTGAAGTGTTTTACTCTTCAGATTTGTCCATAATTCAACATTTATTATTATTATTATTATTTTATGGTAGATCGGTCTCCAATGAGGAATTTCGTTATTGGAAAGATAGGAATTCATTATAACTTGGACTTCATATTAAACTCGTCTTCTATTACAACACCACTTGAATCACTACTTAGGTAATAAAGTTGACATAAATTAACTGAATTTGCCAGAGATATATATGCTATATATTGTCCAAGAAATAGTAAGAACAAATGCAAACCACAAATCAAAATATGATTCATGTATATTGTTTATGTTGCTGTTTAAGTATATATTGTATTGCTAATTGGTTATATTGTTAATGATAAAATCAAGCTATTCTTTAACTATTAATACATATATAATGAACAGTCACTCAATAGGTGATTTTAGAAAGGAACTTGTGTCTTTTTGTTTTTATTTTTAGTACCCATTCAATTATATTGAAAATGACCCGTTACTTTTTATTCTTATTATGGTTTTGACCATCTATTGTAATAAAGCAAATTAGCAATGAAAACCCTTTGTTACACAAACACAAACTCACTCTTATATAGTCTTCTTTTTTGGAATTGTGAAAGCAATCAAAGACTAGGAATCTCAACGATCAAGCAAGAAAACGCTCACAAATTAAAATTAGGCTAACTTAATAAAGAAGTAGGGACTAATTTGAAAAAAAAAAAAAAAAGAAAGAAGAAACACGTATGCAGAACAAGGCTTAGGACTACAAATCTGAAACATGTACGAAAACACCGCAAATCTTGGATTATTGTTTAGTATTACTCTCTTAAAAGGATTTAATTTATTCAAAGAAAAATTCAAATTAAATTAAGAAACAAGTTAACCTACCTAAGGAGGAGTTTGAGTTAAATAAATACTAAGAATACAAGTTTTAAAACAAATATATTATATCACACTCTATATAAAGAGTTAGAGAATCAACTCAAGGAATGAGAAAAGAGAAGAGATATGAGGGGTTATACAAAGGGTGCTTCCCATGGAGACGTAAAAAAGTGGTTTAGAGAAATACTATGTCGTGATTTAAAAACACTAGGCAAGTATTGATATCCTTAGGAAAATAATGGTATTAATGGTTTAGAAACACTAAGTTAGCTATAATATCCCGAGAAAAAACACTAGGTAAACTATGATATCCTTAGGAAAATAATGGTATTGATGGTTTATAAACACTAAGTTAGCTATAATATCTTGAAAAAAATAGTCAGATATTATAATGATATTAGTGTTTGTACTCTTGTAATATGAGTTTGTACATTTATAATTTAAGTTAACCAATTATAGTATATTTCTCTCTCATCCGTGGATTGAAAAGAATTGGTGCGAATCGCATTAAAATATTGTGTCTTTGTGTGGTATGTGATTTATTTCATACTTTTATAAATCTCGTTGTTTCATTTCCCATTCATAAACATGTCAACACTATTTAATAAATTTTAAGAAATTAATTTTTATTTTATGTACTCTTATAAACATTAAAATAATCATCAATTCAATTTCTTCAATTAAGTATCTTAACTTTTTTATACATTCATAATAATATTTACCACACGTAATTTTTTTTTAATTTAAAATAAAAAACAGAACATTGATTAGAATTTAAAAAAATGTGATCTTAATACAAACGTTTTGGTATAATTAATAGCATTGATATTATAAATTATTAATGTAGCCCTTTAATTTTCACCACACTTAATCGATGGCACATTTTGTGCAGTGCCGACCATAAGGGTGTGCAACGACTCTAATTTGATATGAAATTGCTAATAACTGAATCGAAAAAATCAATTTTGAATCAAAATCGATTCTTTTAAAGTAGGTTACTGTTCCAAAAAATAAAGAACTAATTTTTTAAAGTCAGGTTTCGGTTCTAAAGATTGTGGAACCAGAATTAAATCGAAGAACTAGTTTAATTTAAAAATAAAAAAATTATTTTTCGCTCCAAATGAATTAAACCCACCTTATATTTAAATTATTTTTTTAATCATTAAACTATATATTTAAAGTTACACAATTTATTAAAAATAATTTTTTTTTATTTGTTGAGTCATATAGAAAAAATTAATCAATATGTTTATAATATTTTATTTAACTTAATTTATCGTGTTATTTCTATAATAATTTAATAAAATTGTGATGTGTATATAATTATTTTAAAATTATCAAATAAGTTAACAATTATAATAAATAAATATATTCATGGTATAATATTATTAGATATACAATTGTACTATCATAAAATAAAATAAAATATTTCATTTTAGTTATGTGTAATTTTAACTCGAGTAATAACACAATATTTTTTCAATAATCTGTTGTACATCAATTCTCTTTAATAACTTATTTCTCTTCTTTTTCGTTCACCCAATTTTTCATTATATATGCAATACTTTTATAATTTAATTTCATTGATTTTATTTTTTTAAGATTTTTTTTATGGAGTTAAGAATTAAAAAAATTGAGATAATTGATAAAAATAGTAATCTGTTTTCGAACTGGAATCGAACATGGTAGGCTTCGGTTTGAAAATTTATGAACCAAATTATTTAGAGTAGATTCTGATTCGAGTAGAACCGAAACCTGAATCAATTTTGCACACCTCTATAAGTCCTACTTAATTTATAAAAGGTCAGTTTACCCCAGCCTATTAACTCATTAAATTCGTGTCGTATTGTGCCTATCCGCAAGCTTTTACCATATATAATTTATAAATTTTTTTAATTATTAACTAAAATTGTCAAAATATCACTATATTTAGCTTATATATAACTATTATTATGTATATTGTTAATTTTTTTTCTAATTATTAAATTATTTTAAAATATTTTAACTAATTATTCGTGCTTTCATGCCGTCTTGCAGGCTAGCCCATTTAGTTATCGTGGTTAAAATATGAGCCTGGCCTAAGTTCACATGGGCTTACATGCTGGGTTGGCTTAGCCCTTTCACTACCTTTAGCAAACGTATCTTCACATGGGTACATGTTATGTCACTTCTAGATTCTCTTATTTATTTTTCACAGAATACTTTGCACACTTTTTTATTTACAAAGAAATTATGGCAAATCCTCAACTCACTTAGGCATAGGATGATTTTTGCCAGAATTCAGGCATCTTTGATGGATATCTTTTTTGCAGTGAGTCGGCCCAGGGAGACGCAAAAATTGAGGACACAAAATATTAGATTATATCTCATAGAAGAATAAATCGTGTGTTGAGACCTAGGGAGGAAAAATTTTGTATTAATAGTTGGTGCGTCTTTGAAAAATGATACAAAAAGCTATAGTATTTGCCTTTACTCATGGAAATAGTCAATAAAACGAGGAGATAATGAAAACTTCAAAATTGTAAAAGTGTATTTGTCATGACCGATTTTCTTTCATAATAATTACAAAATAATATTAAGTACTAGAATGAAGAATTCTTAAAACTTAAGGGGATAATATATTAAATTAAGACCAGGAAGATAAAAGGGTGTACATAGTCAAAATTGTGGGGCAAGTTAACAAGACCAAACCAAGCCCAAGCAAGCAAAAAGAAAGCCCACATACCAAGCATAATGCAAGTCCATAACCCAAGCCAAATAAAAGCCTACAAAGTAAGTAAATAGAAGCCCACAAAGTAAGTAAACGGAAGCCCACAAAATCAAGCCCAAAGAAAGCCACAAAACAAGCAAGTGGAGGCCCAAGAATTCAAGCTCATAATAGATGTAGTGAAGGCACAAATATAAGGATATTTTGCTTTGTTTAGGATTTGTAGATTTAACTAGAAAGACAAGAAGATAAATTCAAACCAAAGAAAAAGAACGAGAAAGTAGAGAACAAAGTAAGGGAAAAATCGAGAGAAGAGAAAGGAAGGAAGAAGAGAAGAAAAAGAGAAACAAGAGAGGGAAAAGAGGAAAGAGGAGAGAAAAGAGAGTGACCAAGAGGGAGAAGAAGAAAAGAGGAAGAAAAAGGAAAAGAAGAGAAAGAAGAAAAAACCGAGAGAGAGAGAAAGAGAAAAAAAAAGGGAAGAAAGAAAAAGAAAAGAAATGAGAAGAAGGGGAAGAAAACAAATAAGAAGCTTGGTTTCCAACAAAAGGGTGGTAAGTATACGTGTATTTATTTATGATTTTGGAATATGGATTGTGTTTTGTATGGATTGCATATGAAATTACGTGTTATTAGGACTTGTTGATTACGGAATGATAGAGATAGTGTATGGTTTATTTATTTGGTAGTGTTGTGGCTGTTTTGGTGCATGAAAACTGTAAATTTAAAGTGTGATTACATGATATTATGATGGTTGGGTTGTGTTGAGATGTAGGGTAGTGAAGTTTTGGGTTAGAAATGCATGTTTCGGTTGTTGGAATTTTCTGGACAGGGTTCGGTAAATTGAAAATAAAATGAATTATAGACCTCCAATTATAAAACTGTAAAATTATAAGAAAACTAGACATGATAATGAGCAATATCGTAAAAAATCAAAATTTTTTGTGGTATGGTGAGTTCTCAGAAATTTTAGAAATTTGGCTATTCTATATGACATTTCAGGTTGTTGAAAATGCTGGGTAGTGTAAGGAAAATCTAAACAGAATAGTGTTCCTGACATCCAATGTTAGCTTCATAAAATTTTATAAAAACTAGACACATAAGGGAATAATATATATGAAAATCATGTTAATTCGTTTAAAAATGAATCCGTAGCAAAGTTTGGAAATGGCCACTCTGTTATGTTCTACACACTGTCTTACTTTGTGCAGTGTATAGAAATTTGTTCATAACTCGAGCATTCGAATTCGAAATCTAAATTTGTAAAAAGCTATAAAAACTAGACTTATAGGAGAATATTAAAATTCATCTTAAAATTCATTGTCGATTGATCACAACAAAAATATAAAGTTGTCCTCTAATCAGTGAAGTGTTATGAAGAATAAACAAAAAATGAATTTGTGAACATTCAACTTAGATAATTTCGGTTTGAACTTCGTAGTGATTCAAATCATCTTAATTTTGTGGGGTGGAATGTACATGAATAAAATAGTTATTTATTTATTCATTTATGACTGTAAATCTTACAAAAGTTATGTACCGTAGATCGTCGATCGGAGCATCCATTAACCTTGCCTTGAGTCGGACTAGTGTTCGATCATTAGTTTATACATTTTTATTCCCCTTTAATTTAATTTTTACTTTTCTTTATTATTACTTTTTAGGAGTTATATTTTATTTTAATTTAATAGCTTTAATAATTTATTTATTTATTTTGAGTGATTTTATATCTTATTTTGTAAGTAGGTATCAGATTTGGCTAATTTTAAGAAGTGGTGAAGCATATCGATATGAGTCTTGATAGAAAGATCTTGACAAGACAAATTTAATGATTCAAGCGGCATGTCAATTCGACTTTAGAGCGTTAAGTTATAAATTTTTGAAGTTTAAAGGGTGAGGGATTAAATTATAATTTGCCATGAGTTCACGTCAAAATTGGTTTTACAAAGACTTATACTTAAATTACTCCCATGAGTTTAAAGTTAAGTGTGTTTAGGTTGTACAACCTAAAGTTGCCTATAAAAAAATGTATTCAAACTAATTGAAATAAAAAAAAAGAGTTGTAGAGAAACAACAAAAGAAGGCCGCAATACGGGTGCCATAGAGCAAAATTTGGTTTTTATTATTCTTTTTCTTTTATTTCTTATTAGTTTATGTTTTATTTTAATTTTTATTTTCTCAAGAACATAAATAGCTAATTTTCTTTATAGTTAGGGTTTGTATTGAAATTCTAGACATGATTTATTGATGTTAATTAATTAAATTTCAGTATTTTGTTTGATAAATTATTGTTTACTATTTTAATTGAAAAATTATTATAAAGTTTTGAACTTAATCACCGTAGGATGATGTTTTAAATTATTTTAATTATAATTGCATGTGGACCACTGTATCGTCATGTTGTCAATTTGCAACAAATGAGTAACCTAAAAACCTATTCATATGAACTGGTTTCTAGGGATACCTAGGATACACACCATGTTCTAGGATCCTTGTGATGTTATATTTTCTAATTCTTAGTGGGTTCTCACTTGTAAATTTTATTACACACAATGTCAAATTTCATGTGAGAATACACGTCTTATGTACATACCATGCATATTACATATATTAGGAGAATCAAATGCATATAGACCACTAACCCTGGGTATGTTGTAAATATCTTTATCAATAATTACTGAGATTCAATATGAATAAATTAATATATGATTTTCTAGTAGTGGATTACTTGCCTTAACTATCTTTTCTTATTGATTTCGTGACCTTGTGAAATTATAATATTTATTTCCTGTCTTAATTTTTCATTCAATTTATTTTCTAGTATTTAATTATTTTAAAATTTTCATATAGTAATTCAATCAATTTAAAAAAAGTTTGTGTTAGTTTTTATTATATTATTTTTTTATAGAATTGCTTTTAATACAATCTCTATGGGATCGATCCTTACTTATTGTAATATACTATGGTGATTTGTGCACTTACAAGGTAAAACGTGTTGAGATCTATAAATTATTTAAGTATTAATTTCAAATCAACAAGTTTTTGGCATTGTTGCCAGGGATTGTTATTTAATTGTTATTATATTTTTATTTGTTGAAACCATAGAGCTTAATTTTGTTGTTTTTTGTAATTGTTGCTCCATTTAAAGTTTGGGTGATTTCGCCATCCAAGATTATAGGAGTTCGAGAATAGATCATTTATTGACCTTTGGTTATAAGTTCCCATCTCATTGGCTTGCTCTTACTCTTTTATCCTTAGACATGATTCACTTGAATGTTCTGACATTAAGGAGATAGCATAAACTTTGGTGAGTTGGTGCATCATCTGTTTCACAAGGTTAGTCAAATTAGTTAATTGATTTTCCAAATTCGATGAACTAACCTTATACATTGCAGTTTTCTTTGGTGGTGTCCTTTTGTAACTGAACTGTTGGAAATTGGCTGGGATACTCTCAAACATCTCTCTTGTCTGTTTTGCATTTATATTCATTAATCCACTTCTAGTAGTAGCATCTACTATCATCCGATTAGAGTCCAAGAGTCCTTCATAAAAATATTGCATGAGAAGCCATTCTTGAATATTGCGATGTGGACATGAGTTGAGCAATTGCTTATATCTCTCCTAGTATTTATAGAAAACCTCTCTATCATGTTGTTGGATGCTCACGATCTTCTTTCTGATTTTATTGGTCCTTTAGGCTGGAAAGAATCTTTGAAGGAATTTTGAAGCCAAGTCAATCCATGTAGTGATCGATGCTGGTAGTAATGAATAGAGCCACTCTTTTGCTTTCTCCTTTAATGAAAAATGGAAAAGTTTCATCCTAATATCTTCATCATTCATCCCTGCCATTCTCATTGTGGAAAAACTTTAAAAAATTCTTTGATATGCATATGAGGATCATCTCCAAGATTCCTTTGAAATTGAGATAATAAATGGATCATCCATGATTTTAACTCGAAGTTTGCCACTGTGGTCTGTGGATAAACAATACAAGAAGGTTAATTTATAGCTTAAGGTACTGCAAAATCCTGTAGAGAACGTTCCATGTTATTAACCACTCGATTTTCCTCATTGTTGACTATTACTTGAATTTCTTCCATTGGATGTTTCAAATGTTGAGTTTTTTACTGAATTCGTATGGTTTTCTCAAGTTCTTGGTCCGAGGAAAGAAGTTCTAATCCCAATGAGCATCTTCCTTACATACACAATTGAGTACCTTGCAAAAAATAATATTAAGTGAATAAAAATTATGCAAAAAATCGATAAGTCCATTACAAACTTAAAGCTTCAAATAGAACAAATTGCTTCAACAATAAATCAAAGAGAGCATGGTAAGTTTCCTAATCAAGTTATTGTTAATCCTAATAATCATGAACTGGCTAAAGCTATCACTTTGAGAAGTGGGGAAGAAGTTGGATAAGAAAATAGGGATAAGCAAACAAAAGAAGATAGCAAGCATTCCAAGGAAAGTCATCCTAACTCTTCCAAGATTGAACTAGATTTATTAACTATGCCTTTTCCTCACAGGTTTATGAAGTCGTTGAAGGAACAATAATAGAAAGACATTTTAAAAACATTTCGAAAGGTACAAGTGAATATACCACCACTCGACGAGGTCAAGCAAATCCCAAGCTATGCAAAGTTTTTAAAGAACTTGTGTACAAATAAAAGAAGATTTCTGAACATGAGACTATAGTATTGAGTGAAGAGGTTTCAACAATTCTTTAAAGAAAACGACCTTCTAAATTGAAAGATCCAGGGAGCTTCACTATTCCATGCATTACTGGTGAACACAGGTTTGAAAAGGCTTTACTTGATCTAAGTTTGAAAAGACTTTACTGTTTATGAAGCATTAAATCTAAATGAGATAAAAAAAAATCAATGAGCATCCAACTGGCTGACCGATCAATAAAATACCCAAGAGGACTGCTTAAAAATGTCTTGATCAAGGTGAATGAATTGATCCTACTAGCAGATTTCCTTGTCTTTAAGATGAAGGACGCTTTTATTCCAGGCAAAGAACTTCCATTGATTTTGGGACGTCCTTTCATGGCTATAGCAATCACAAAAATAGATGTTCAGAAGGGAACTTTAACTATGACTGTTCAAGGAGAAACTATTGAGTTTAAGGTATTTTATGCTTTAACGTTTCCTAATGATGAATATGATTATTTTTCTAATGATGTGTTAGATCAAATTGTACAAAGAACTTTCAATTCTACTCGAGGAAATGATCTATTAGAAAAGGCTTTGACTATTGATTTCAAAGATAACCTAATTGAACATGAGGACTTAAATCACACCATCGCAACTTTAGAAGCCAATTAATTCATTCGAGGTAAGTATACTCCTCTTTTTGAGCCATTTCCTTTAACTAAATCCAAGCTTGTTCCTTCTATTGCTAAGGCCCCACAATTGGAACTTAAGCTTTTTCCAAAACACCTCAAGTATATATACTTGGCAGAAGAAGAAACATTGTCAGTCATAATTGCTTCTGACCTCAGTCCACTTAAAAAAGAGAAATTAATACGAGTATTGAAAGAACACAAGACGACAATAGGATAGAGCATAGCTGACATCAAAGGAATTAACCGCATCTAGTGCATGCATAGGATTCTTCTTGAGAGCGATTCAAAACCGACCAAGGAGGCTCAAAGGTGATTAAATCTAATGATGAAAGAAATTGTAAAAAAAAGAGGTCCTGACATTGCTAGATGTTGACATCATTTACCCTATCTCTGATAGTAAGTGGGTGAGCCTAGTTCAAGTAGTTCCAAAGAATCTGGTATCACAATGGTAAAAAATGAAAAGAATGAGTTTATACCGTAATGTATTCCAACAAAGTGGAGAGTTTGCATTGACTACAGAAAACTAAATAATACTACTCGTAAGGATCACTTTCCTTTTCCTTTTATCGATCAAATGTTAGAACATCTTATAGGTTATAGTTATTATTACTTCTTGGATGGCTACTTATGATACAATCAAGTTGCAATTGCCCTAGAAAACTAAGAAAAGACGACGTTCACATGTCCTTATGGTACTTTTGCATATAGGTGCATGCCTTTCAGACTTTGCAATGCCCCGGCCACATTTTAGAGGTGTATGATGAGCATATTTTCTGACATGGTAGAAGACATCATTGAGGTATTTATGGATGATTTTAGTATTTTTGGTGACTTCTTTGACTCATGTCTTTATAATCTCTCATTAGTACTAAAAGGATGTCAAGAGTGCAATTTAGTGCTAAATTGAGAAAAATGTCACTTTATAGTGCAACAAAGGATAGTTTTAGGACATGTAATTTCTTGTAGGGGAATTGAGGTTAACAAAGCTAAAGTTGATATTGTGAGCAACTTACCCTCTTCTATATATGTAAAGGGGATTTGATCTTTTTAGGACATGTAGGTTTTTACAGAAGATTCATCAAATATTTTTCAAAAATCTCAAGACCCTTGTGTAACTTGCTAGCAAAAGACGCTCACTTTAACTTCATTGAAGAATGTTTAGCTACTTTCAACAAACTTAAGGCCATTTCTCTCTTTTGCCCCAGTAATCATGCCTCAAGATTGGACTTTGCCATTCAAGCTTATATGCGATGCCTCTGACTATGCTGTTGAAGCAGTTTTGGGGTAACATATTAACAAAATACCTCATGTCATTTATTAAGGAAGTCAGACCTTGAATGATGCTCAGTTGAATTATTCAACCACAGAGAAGGAGCTACTTGTTGTTTTTGCTTAGAGAAATTTCGATCATATCTTATTGGTACTAAAGTGATTATATTTTTTGACCATGCAACTTTAGAATATCTCTTCAACAAGAGAGATGCTAAATCATAACTCATTTGATGGATTCTTCTTCTTCAAGAGTTTAATTTAGAGATCAAGGATAAGAAATGATTTGAAAATGTCGTAGCAGATCACTTGAGCCGACTTATACATGATTCTAGTGTTGAAGAAGATATTCTCCCTCTTAGCGAAAGCTTTCCTAATGAACAATTATATGTACTAAAAGTAAAAGATACTTGGTATGCTGACATCATCAATTTCTTAGTCACCAAGAAGATCCTAAACAACTTTACAAGATCACAAAAAGACAAACTCGTGAAGGCTTCCAGGCATTTTATTTGGGATGACCCATACTTATGGAAATATTGCCTAGATTAAGTGAAAAGAAGGTGCGTTCTTGAATCTAAACATAATTCTATACTATGTTTTTGTCATTCACATGCATGTGGTGGTCACTTTGGTGCTAAAAAGATCGCGTTGAAAATTTTACAATGTGGTTTCTATTGGCCATGTATATTTAAAAATGCATATACATTTTGTAAAACTTTTGATAGGTGTTGAAGAATGGGTAATCTTTCTTCAAGGAATCAAACTCCTTTAAATCCTTTATTGTTAAAATTTTTGATGTATGGGGAATTGATTTTATGGTTCCATTTCCTTCTTCTCATGGCTATCTTTATATACTCCTAGCTAATGATTCTGTTTCAAAATGGGTGGAAGCCATTCTAACCTGTACTAATGATTCTAAAGTTGTCTTAGTTTTCTGAAGGATAACATATTTGCAGACCTTGAGCAATCATCAACAATGGAGGCACCCATTTTTGTAACAAGTCATTTGAAGCACTACTCAAAAAGTATAGAGTTACCCATCGAGTTTTAACTTTTTATCATCCTTAAACCAGTGGCCAAGTTGAGATTTTTAATAGGGAAGTAAAGCAAATCTTAAAGAAAACTGTGAATCATACCAGAAAAGATTGGACATTGCACCTTATCGATGCTTTATGGGCTAATCGCACAGCATATAAGACCCTTATTGGTATATCTCCTTTTCGGTTAGTCTATAGTAAATCTTGTCATTTGCTTGTAGAACTTGAACACAGGGCATATTGGGCAATTAAGAAATACAACTTCGAGATGAAACAAGTTGGCAATCAATGAAAATTGCAATTGAATGAGTTAGATGAGCTTAGAAATGATGCCTATGAAAGTGTATAGATCTATAAGGAGAAAATGAAAGCATATCATGATAAAATCATCCTTAGGAAAACATTTGAGATTAGCCAAAAAGTTCTTCTATTTAACTCACATCTCAAACTCTTTCCAAGTAAGCTTCGTTCAAGATGGTCTGGTTCTTTTATTATTGTTAATGTTTACCCTCATGGTGTAGTTGTTGTACAAAATTCAAAGGATGGAAAAGAGTTTAAAGTAAATGGCCAAAGGTTGAATCATTATTTCAAGCAATTCAACAAAGAGGATCAAGATGTGCAACACTTGTAGGTTCCATCTATACCTCCTAATTTTCTTTACTATGTCTGGCTGAAGACATTAAAGTTAATGCTACTGGGAGGTAACCAAAAGTGTCAACAGGTAACATTTTTTGAATCAAGTAATATTTTTCGATCGACACTATTTCTTTGTTTTATCTTATTTATAGCTTTATTTCATACGTAAATCTAGGTATGTATCTTCCAACTTTTTCCCTTCATTTATGCTTTTGATTTGCACCTACGTGTGTGAATGTTAAACATTGAGGACAATATTTGGATTAGGTATAAGGGTGAGGTGCGATATATGTCTTTGCGTTTATTTTTACTTTTTTAAAAAAATGAAAAAAAAAACAAAAAAAACATTAATTTTTTTTAAAGAGTAAAGAAAATTGAATGAGAGATTAAATTAAAAATTGCAAAGAGGGATTAAATTATAATTTGCCAAGAGTTTATGTGGAAATTGGTTTTGCAAAGACTTAAGCTTAAATCACTCCCATGAGTTTAAAGTTAAGGGTGTTTAGGGTTACAACCTAAATTTGCCTATAAAAAGAGAGATATTCACACCAATTTTTTTTAAAAAAAAGATCCGTAGAGGAGCCACGAAAGAGGGCGACAAGTAGGAAGCCATATAGCAAAATTTGAGTTTTTCTTGTTCTTTTTCTTTTATTTCTTGTTAGTTTATGTTTTTTTTAATTTTTGTTTTCTCAAGAACATGAAAAACTAATTTTCTTTATAGTTAGGGTTTGTATTAAAATCCTAGACATGATTTATTGATACTAATTAATTAAATTTCAATATTTTGTTTGATGAATTCTTGTTCACTATTTTAATTGAATATTTATTATAAAGTTCTGAGCTTGATCACCTTAGGATGATGTTTTAAATTATTTTAGTTGTGATTGCATGTGGACCACTATATCGTCATGTTGTTAATTTGCAACAAGTGAGTAGCCTAAGAACCTATTCATATGAACTGGTTTCTGAGATACCTAGAATACACACCATATTCTAGGATCCTTGTGATGTTATATTTTCTAATTCTTAATAGGTTCTCACTTGTGAATTTAGGTATATATCATGTCAAATTTCATGTGAGAATACACGTTTTATGTACATACCATGTATATTGCATATATCAAGATAATCAAATGCACATACACTATTAATCATGAGTATGTTGTAAATATCTTCATCAATAATTGTTGAGATTTAATATAATTACATTAATATATGATTGTCTAGTGGTGGATTGTTTGCCTTAACTATCTTTTCTCATAGATTTTGTAACCTCGTGAAATTATAATTTTCTTTTCTTCTCTTGATTTTCCATTCAATTTATTTTCTAATGTTTAATTATTTTAGATTTTTCATAGAGTAGTTCATTCAATTTAAAGATTTGTTTTTATTCTATTATTTTTTTTAGAATTGCTTTTAATATAGTCTTTGTGGGATCGACCCTTGTTTATTGTACTATACTATGATGATTTGTGCACTTACAAGGTACAACATGTTGAGATCTATTATTTATTTAAGTATTGATTTCATATCAACAACTAGCCAAATCTTAACCTGTGAGTGGATATTTTATTTTCTAAGATATTGTTTAAAATATAAATATTTTGAAAGTTGGCTTAAGTTGTTTAATTTTAATGATCGAATGTGTTTATTTGAAAGGTTATAGAATCATCGAATTTTTTATATGCCGCACATGTTGGTAATTAATTAAACTTACATGAACTTCTTTTAAATGTTTGACTTGGGACATGGATTATTAAAGTAAACATTAACAAACATTTCTATAAATTGTAAATAAATTGGATGGAAAGGGATTTGTGAATTTGAAATGTGATGAGAACTTGACAAGTTGAATTTTCTCGAATGTTATAGATTCGGGGTCATCGATGATGGGTTAGGTTATTGTGAGCTTATAAGTTATGATTTGAGTTGTGATATTTGAGAAATGATACCAAGATTGATTGTTGATAGTGCATAAATGAATTATTTCATTAAGTTAAAATGTTAATATAAAATCGTTACTTAAACTTAATGTTGAAATACATGTGGTAAAGACTGAATTAAATTCTTAAAACTTAGTTTTGGTAATAGTTTATTAAATTCTATAATTGTTATGGTTATTGGAACTATTTGGGAATGACAATGATATATTGGAATGCTGTGAAATTCTGAAATGTGATAAGGGTTATGACATGTAAGAAAGCGATATTGAGATTAAATGTTGATTTTGTAAATATAATTTATTTATTTCTTGAATTTAAAGTATGATTATAATACTGTTTTTTGATATGGCTTTAAGTATTCTTAAACGATTTCCTTGTTGAAGACCATGTGCACATGTGTAATCATAGATTTGGAACTAGGGGGACGACAATACGTAATACTCCTAGATTCCCCTGCCTCAGATGTCACATTCTTGAAAGCAGTGATAGTGACTTGGGGGAAGGCGATAGGTAACGCCCCAAGGCACCAGAGAATTCATATATGTGTTTGAGGGGATGACGATACGTAACGCCCTTAAACACCATATTTCTTCTAGTCATGTTTGTGTAACAATTCACCTTACAAGTACTTTGACTTCAGCTTATGATTGAGTTGAGTATTTATCAAATGATATTCATGTATATATATATATATATAATTATTTTAGTTTATCTTACACTTATGTGTTACAGTTATTTTTAGCATCCACTCACCCACCCCCTTACTTTCCAGTTTTGCAAGACCATATGTCTAGTAAGCTAATTCAACATCAGGGAGACACAAGCTAAGGAGAGGGTACACATTGCAATCATTAAGATTATTGGGTCCATGTTATATACAATGTTGTATAGTTCATTATGTCATATGGTATCCAATTTGACATTTAATATTGTATTTATAAACATGGTCAGTCCATAGTATGTTTAGTATATTATGTATTGTGATGTAAGCACTTGTGCTGTATATAGTATCACTGGAGGCATATCACCTTTAACTCGATCATAAGATCAAAACCTTAATCATATACAAGATTCATATATCCGCGAAACACCTTTCTAGACATACATACTTTGGCCAGAGACTTTATTCTCGTGTACAACAATTCCACCGAGGATCTCATGCTCTAATATCTAAGCCAACAAATTTCATCTTGGCCATCACTTGTCCTCATAAACTTCAACACATTGCCAACAAGTTTCTTTTACCAGGCATGGCTAGCCCGATGTGATATACACAAGTGAACAATGTGCCTAAGTGCGGAGAGCAGCCGTAACACCTCAAGTCATATGACTAGTGGTACACTAGTACGGTTGTGTGACGTATCATTGACTGTGGATAATCACTTATGTGATTTGTCACGTTTAGCAACACATTTTCCAATATATTACCCATATTTATGCTCTTATGACATGAGACTCGTCACCCAATTATTAGCATCCAATACTAATCTTTGGTAACATCAAACATACTAGTCATGCAATGTCATACTCCCAAATGACATCACCTTAATTGGAAACTGATTTAGATGTATTCAAATCAAAACTCTGTACTCATATTTATAATTCTTTGTAGATAGAATTCTGACATCATAATATATCACAGTATCTCATTCTGCATTATATATACAATATAAATTTACAACTAAACATATAAAATGATATAAAAGCTAGTTTATTAATAGTAAACTAATTTACATTTAATTATAGAAATATATATATACATAAGGATAATAGCCTTGAACCGTATGACACGATTGGTTATACGACATATCTCCAATAAACTCCTATTGCACTAGAGTCAATCACCATGGTATTTAATGCCCATCTTCTCCAAGTGGTGATCCAGTTGCTGCTGTGTCATCGGCTTAGTTAGTAGGTCCGCCACGTTATTCGCAGATGAGGTTTTCTACACTAGTATCTGTTTATCTGATATAAACTCTCTGATCAAGTGGTATTTCCTCTGAATATGTTTAGACTTCTGGTGAGACCTCGATTCTTTAGCTTGAGCTATAGCTCAATTATTGTCACAGTACAAAGTAATTGGGTAAATTATGGAAAGAACGACTCCGAATTCTGTAACAAACTTACGAATCCAGACAGTCTCTTTTGCAACTTTAGAAGCAGCAACATACTTAGCTTCTGTAGTAGAGTCAACTGTGATAGTCTATTTGGAACTCTTTCAACAAACGGCACCTCTATTACATATGAAGACAAATGTAGAAATAGACTTTATATTATTTACATTTGATTGGAAATCAGAATCAAAGTAACCCTTGAGTTTTAACTCATCTCTTCCATAAGTCAACATTAAATCCTTAGTTTTTTCAAGTACTTTAAGACTTGTTTGACAGCTGTCCAATGTTTTTCTCCTTGATTAGTCTGATATCGACTCATAATACTCACAGCATACGCTATATCTGGTTTAGTATATAACCTGATATACATAAGACTTTCTATTGCCAAAGCATAAGGAATCTTTTACATACGCTAGCACTCAACTTCAGTCTTGGGTCCCATTTCTCGAGAGAGATGAGCGCTATGATTGCAAGGTAAGAAACTCTTTTTAGAGCTACCCATACTAAACATCTTCATTACTTTATTTATGTACAAACTCTAGGAAAGATCTATCATTCGTTTCGCTCTATCTCTATAAACACGAATACCCAAAATGAAGGTCGTTTCTCCCAGATCTTTCATGGAGAAAACATTAGACAACCACAATTTAGCCTCAGATAACATACCAACATCGTTTTCTATGAGTAATATGTCCTCTACATACAATACAAAGAATATGATGGCATTGTTATTCTCTTTTCTGTAGACACATGGTTTATCAACATTCTTGATGAAGCTAAACGATTTGATTGCATCATCGAATCGTATGTTCCAACTTTTAGAAGCTTACTTTAATCCATAAATGGATCTATGCAACTTACATACCTTATGACTATTATTAGATGTAACAAACCTAATGGGCTGTTGCATGTATATGGTCTCCTTAATGAAACCATTAAGGAAAGCTGTCTTCACATCCATCTACTATATGTCATAGTCATAGTAAGCTGTAATAGCAAGAAATATCCGAATAGACTCGAGCATAGTTACAGGCGAAAAGGTTTCATCAAAATAAACTCCTTGTTTCTGACTATAACCTTTTGCCACCAACCTAGCTTTAAAAGCCTCTACTTTTTCGTCTTTACCAAATTTTCATTCGTAAACCCATTTCTAATCGATAGGAACAATTTCTTCTGGTAAATCAACAATTGACCACACCTGATTAGCATACATGGATTCCACTTCTGATTTCATAGCTTTAAGCCATTTTCCAAAATCGATATCTAATATTGATTTGTCATAGGTTTTAGAATTTTCCCCTGTGTATATATTCTCTTATCATAAATGATTCAAAAGCATTTCTAGAAAAAAAATAATATCTCCGAAGAAGACGTGATGTCCTAGTAGATCTACAAAGAGTTCGGTCTATAGAAGACTAAGGATTAAATCGAATTGGTTCATTTGCATCATCAAGCTCTTCCATCTGAGGTTGATCATCATCAAGCTTTCTAGACTGCTCTGAAAGCTCAATGTTTCTACCTACACCACTGTCCTCAATGAATTGATTCTCGAAGAATTGTACGTGTCTACTAATCAAAATCCTTCGATCAGTATGAAAGTAGAAATAATATGTCAAATTATCTTTAGAATATCATATGAATCGACCTTTTTTAGACTTAACATTCAGCTTCCCAGTGTTAGTTATTTTAACATAAGCTAGACATCCTCAAGGCTTCATATAATTGAAGTTTAAAAGCTTCTTATGCCATATCTCATATAGTGTTTTGGGAACTGCTTTCGATGGAATCCTATTCAAGATGTCTATTATGGTATATAGGGTATATCTCCAAAGATATGTAGGTAAGTCCATGAAGCTTATCATAAATCGTACCACATCTAATAAAGTACAATTTCAACTTTCTGATACACCATTATGCTGCGATGTATAAAGAGGTATATAAGCTGAAAAAGTATACCATTGATCTTAAGCAATTTTAGAAATTTAATACTTAAGTATTCACCTCCACAATCAAGTCGTAGAATCTTAATATTCTTTTATATTTATTTCTCTACTTTAACTTTAAATTCTTTGAACTTTTCAAAAAATTCAGATTTGTAATTCAATAAGTATACATAACCATATCGTAAATAATCATCGGTAAAGGTTATGAAGTATGAGAAACCTCTTCTGGCCGTTTCACTAAACTAACCACATACATCAGTATGTATCAATTCAATAACTTCATTGGCTCTATTCTCTTGTCCAACAAAGGGCAATTTAGTCATTTTATTTTGAAGACATGATTCACAAGTTGGGTAGGGTTCAGAACCCAATAGACCTATTAGTCCATTACTATCTATCTTCATAATCTTTTTATCTTTAATATGACCTAGTTTATGATGCCATATAAGTTTTGAATTAAGTTATTTCTAGATTGTTTCTTATTAATAGTATTAGTCATATTAATTTCATTAGTTCAAGAACATATAAACTATTTATATTTAAGTTAGTGTCAATCAATTTATTTCTCAAATAAACACAATATTTATATCCATAAAATGTAAAAGTGTAACCTTGTTTATACATTTGATGAACAGAGAAAATGTTTCTATTAGCAGTATCAAAATATATAGTTTTGTACAATACAAAAACATGACTTGAAGGCAGAACAATTCTGCACGTTCTTGAACAAGTGGCAGTAACTATTACTCCATTTGCCATCTTCAGTGTCACTGCACCCTTTTTTAGTAACTGTTTACTGTGAAGATTCTATAACGACATACAAATATGAGAAGTGGTAGCTGAATTAATTATCCAGTTATATAAATTTGAACTAACACTTAATTCAATTTCTATAACATGACAAGAAAGCGTACCTTATGCCTTCCTCTATCTCAGACTCTCCATGTAAAAATGATAGTTCATTTTCTAATGCCCAAGCTTCTTGCAATGATGACACTCATTATTGGCTTGGCTACTGGCCACTCGTTTGCCTTTACCCTTCTTTTTCTTAGAGAATCCTCTTCTGGGTCTAACCCTGCAGGACTTCTTGCCTTTCCTCTTAGATGTCTTACCATAAGACACTACAGTAAGAATAATCTCCTTCCCTTTACTCTTTGAGACTTTCTTATGAAATGAAACAATTTCATTCATAAGTTCAGTAAGAATATGTACCAATTTGTTCATATGATACTTGGTAACAAATTGGTCAAGGCTAAACAGAAGTGATTGAAGGATCAAATCCGTCTGTAATTAGAAGTCCATAAAATAACCCAAAGAGACCATCTGACTTATGAGGTTTTTCATCTTCATAAGATGAGACTCCTGAGGCACTCTCAAATTAAGCTTCATTCCAATCAAAGTGGTGGACAACTCGCATCGCCTGTAACTAGAACTCTCCCCAAACAAATCCACCAAAAATAGATAGTCTGCTAAGGCATCCTCCATGTCCATGTCCTCATATTGATTTTGCAAGTCATCACTCATGGACGCCAGCACATATGATCTAGCTTTGAGATTATCATCTTTCTATTTCTAGAAGGTCTCTTTCTCCTCTGGTGTAGCCTCCTTTAGAATGGACTTGAGCATAGGCCCTTGAAGGACAGAGCCAATTTTCTCAGAATTCAGAACAATTCTTAGATTTTGATACCAAACCTTAAAGTTAGGTCCAATAAGCTTATAGGTATCAATGATTTTGAGAATAAGGTTACTTATTATTCTCTCACTATAAAAGAGATCTGCAAAATACGAAAATATATCAAAATGTATTACAGTATATATATATATATATATATATTGGGTTACCCTATCTAAGATGCCTATAACCTACTAACAGCATTAGAAATATTGAACCTAATATTATATGAAGGAGACTTTCATTTTTTATCTCATTTAATATACACATCAATATGTATATATTTTATTGTTTGGTAATGAAATTCAAAATCTATATTATTCAATGATATTGATTTCAAATTCTACACATTACATATTGATTAAATCAATTTAATAAATTAACAAATTAATTTATTGAAGAGAGATGTTAATTGATACAATATCAATTTGTCGATTTTATATTCATATGTTTACTCCCACTAGAATTCTGTTAATTCTACTTAAATTAAAATCAATTAGAATCACCATTTAATTTTATTTTAATTCAGAGTATTATTTTCTGTTCAATTGAAACAATTTCAAACTCGAAAATATTTTAATTTCAACAAATTGAATTTTCGATAACATAAAATTTACTATTTAAAATAGTGTTTGTGTAAGTCGTGGCTAAAGAAATATCTTGATATTTTGTTATTATATATGAATGAAGAAAAAATAAAAATAAAAAATTTACTCTTTTTTTTTTTTGTTAACAGGAACAGTGTAGGTTGACACTTGAAAGTGTTAACTCATTTTGTGGGGTGTCGATCCAATCCACCCATTCAGATTGTAAGTGTCGACCATTTCTTCTAAAAGGTCGACACTCGGCATGCACAGTATGATACATTTATAAAATGTATGAACTCGGTAGTCAGCAAGTATTGAGACTCGATATTTTTGCTAACAATTGTCGATACTTTTCTCAAAGTATCGACACTTTGTTCTTTACATCTAGCAAGTATCTACCCTTGCTATTTCTGCCAATGCTCATTTCTATTATTCAAAAAGTGTCGATACTTTTCACGAAAGTATCGACACTTTCCATCGAATTTAGTAAGCATCTCTCTGTTGTTCATAGTGTTGATACTCGATTCTGGTAATATCAAGTGTCGATACTATCAGCTAGTAAGTGTTGATACTCTTCACCAAGTATCATTACTCACTCCTGAAATGGTAGCAAGTATCGACACTTTCAAAAAGTATCGATATTCACTCATTACAGAATCATACTGGAGCATCAGGTGTTGACATTATTACTTGGAGTGTCGACACTCTCTTCAAACATTTCGACACTGGATCATCAAGTATCGTTCAGTCACTCCAAGTATTGACACATTTCACTAAAGTGTCACACTCGCTGCAAACAGAATGACACTCTACCATTTTTAACGATTTTCAGTATTTCAAAAACACATTTAAATCATTTCAAAAGAACTTCATTCATTATCCAAGCCACAACAAACATGTATATGAACATAAATCAACATCAACATATTTTTCCAAAACGTACATACATACATATATCGTTTAGCTCTCCAACATCTGAGTTAGCAAATTTCATCTTAACCATCACTTGTTCTCATACACTTAAACACATTGCCAGCAAGCTTCTTTCACTAGGCGTAGCTATCCCGATGCGATATACACAAGTAAACGATGTCTCAATGCAGAGGGCAGCTATGACACCTCAAGTCATAAGACTAGTGGTACACTAGTACTGTTGTATAACATATTATTGGTTATGGATAATCACCCATGTGATTTGTCACGTTTAGTCACGTTCAGCAACATGTTCTCTAGCGTATTACCCATGTTTATATTCTTATGACATGAAACTCGTTTCTCAACTATTAGCATCCAATACTAATTCTTAGCAGTATCAAACATACCAGTCATGTAATGTCATACTCCTATATGACATTATCTCAACTGGGAACTGATTCGGATTTATTCAAGTCAAAACTCTGTACTCATATTTATAACTCTTTGCAAATAGAGTATTGACATCATAATACACCATGGGATCTCATTTTGCATTATATATACAATATAAATTTGCAACTGAACATGCAAAATAATATAAAAGCCATTTTATTAATCGTAAACTAATTTACAATTAATTACAGAAATATATATACATAAGGATGATATCCTTGAACGGTATGACGCGATTAGTTCTAAGACATATCTCCAATAAGAAATTCGTCATCATTTTATTAGAGATCACATTAGTAAAGAAGATATTTGTCTAGAATATGTCAATACAAATCTTCAATTAGCTAATATCTTCACTAAACCACTTGATAGGGATCGTTTCTGTGTAATTAGAAATGAGTTAGGAATGATGGAAATTGATTGATGTGTATTTGAACCTGTTTTGCTTGATTTTGGCTAAATTTTTTATTATGAATGCAAAAGGGATCAATACCTAGTCTTCATGTATTGATACCTTTACAAAGGATCTATATGTTATTATAAATGTATTGATACCGTTAAAGAATTTAGATTTAGTATCGATACAATTGATATCGTGCATCGATACTAATCATGAGCTCCAGCACGTACCAATACCTGACATATATGTATCGACACGCTAGATTGTAATGGATACACTATAAATGCATATTATTTTAGTTAAGTGAAAAATTCAAAATTTGCAAAATTAACCGCAAAAAATTTGTCATCATGCCAAAATGTATCGATATCTTGTGAAGCTATCTACAATAAGTATCAATACTCATATCTTTAAAGGTAAAAGTATCAAATTTCTTCAAGAAAAATTGATACCTCTTCCCAGATCCAAGAAAGTATTGATACCCTTACATGTTTTTCGTCTAAAATAAGGCAAAATCTAGGATTCTTCATTCTCATTCAAAATTTATCTATCTAGAATCAAAAGCCCTAATTCTCTGAGTCCTTCAAAACTTTCAAAATCAAATTAAAAAATGCCTAGAACAAAGAACCCAGAAGTCATTCAATGTAAAAGACCGAGGATGCATAAGGCCTTCTCTTCAAATCCAAACTTCCCAAACACTAAGGCTGAGGATCAATACCTCAACCTCTTTCTTAACAGAAAGGTCGCTCTAGGACGAGTTCTAGACTTCAATCTTCTCCAGTCCATCAATTTTTCATACTTTAAAACATTGGAGGAGTTTCGAAGGACCCACTATTCGAAGCAAAAGTGGGTTTGCTTTGATAGCTTTTGAAGATATTTTATGCAAATATCGACACCAAAGATCCTCGAGAATACTTTATGTACCGGAGGAAGGGTTTTATTACACAATCGGCATCTTTCAGCCGTTGGAGGCTTGTCGGGTTATCTTCAAAAACCCAAACATAACAGAAGTTAACAACAAATTGGTCAAACTCGGACTCCACGAGCAATGCCCTCCACTTAATTATCTCTAACAACCTCAACGCCCGATCCGGACGTTTCTCAGAAATAACATACGAAGACATGTGGTGGATGCAATGTATCATGGAGGGAAGAAGACCGAATCTGGTGTCATGGATACTCAATGCCATGGTAAGGGCAACATTGTCAAAGGCGAGCCATCTGCATTATGGCTATATCATCTTAGCCATCATCCGCAAGAGTCCTTTGTGGATTTATGCAGAGACCGACACAATCGAGCCACTAGCAGCAACAATGTTATCAGAAATCACTCTTTGTCATATGCACTACGAGCTGACCTCGAGCGGTGAGTGGGTACTTCAAGCTTGGTACCAGCATTTGGCACCCGGTAGGAGCCAAGAAGAGCATATGTAAACGATAGATGAGCATGCACTAGCTGATGACTTATCAGCCCTACCAAACATGCCTAAGACCATAGCTTCGATTTTGCTCTCAACCCCGATGGCACCACCATCTTAATTACCTTATCACTTAGCAATAATAACTATCTTGGAGGACATACAAGCCAAGATGACATGCATTGATCAGTGGGTAGATACCACTTCAACTACCTTTGATGAGAGGATCATCAGCATCGAGACTATGGTTACCACCATGAGGTACAAGATTAAGGAACGACTTACATCGACTGATCACGGCATCACACAACCTGGACGATTCGGACTTGAGTTTCATAGTGAGACAAGATGTTTTATGCAGAGTCTAGCCCAAGCCTCCACACCCGCACCACAATATCAAGGACCTACGGCTTTCTTTTCTGAACCTTGACCACCTCTTCGTGCCTCAAAACCAAGCTCCTTCGGTCCTGTTCAATTAGGCGTTGATAGTGATAGTTTGGATGATATTGTGCTAAGCTAACTATAGTGTTATTTTTTTAAGCTATGTTCTTATATATGCAACGCTAGTGTTTTGTGACTTTGTGAACTTACATTGTATTTATGATGAAATGAGAATTGATATTTCCATGACTTCTTTTGTGATTTTTTGATTATTTATGATTTATTGCTATTGTTTGGCTCCTTGTGTTTGTTTTAATTTCCTTCTTTGATTGCTGACAAAAAGGGGGATAAATAAATTTAAATTCTTGATTTATTGCTATTGTTTGACTTCTTGGTTTAAAATATGAAGTTAAACCATAACAAATAGAGAGAGAAGTAAAGGAATAAGGGGGAGAGAAATGGTTTTTTAAATATAACAAAAATGGGAGAAAAGTAACTCTAAGGGGGAGCAAAACCTTAAAATTTATTTATTTTGTCATCATCAAAAAAGAAAAAAATTGATGATATCATGTTAATAACTTAAATATGAAATTGATGATATACTAATATGTAATCATGAGTTTTCGATGATGACTGAACTTATTGTAATGTTAAATAAAAATCATGATGATAAAATGAATCTAAATATGTTAAGAATCAAGTAAAATTGTGTGTAAATGTGCTTGTGATCAAACTAAACAAATTTATGTGAAAAGTGTGTTTTTAGCTTAACAGGATCAATACTTGGACATAAAGGATCGATACTTTAGCAAATCAGATTAGTACATAGAAAATTCAGATCGATACATTTGAGGAAGGTCAACACAAGAAAGTGAATAGATCGTTATATACAAAGACAGAAGCTTATGATAAAATCACCTACTCAAACGGATTGATACCCAAGCATAAGAGATCAATACGTTCAAAAAAGATCTATCCCCAAAGTTTAAAGTATCGATACACTCAATTCTAAAGAATTGAAAAATAATTATGGAGCAAACCAAATCGATACCAAAATAGAAGAGATTGATACGTTTCAATTCCAGAGACTTGGAAGTTAGTTACAAAGTGAACCAGATTAATACGTTAAGAAGAACGAATTGATACTCAAGATTGAAGACCAACTCAGAGTCATTTTTCGCACAAACAAATCGATACACTAACAAAAAGGATCAAAACCTCCTAAAAATTTAAAGCTTAACGGTAACTTCTGTAATATTTATAAAGAATATTAAATGTACCTAATCAAATCGTTAGACACAATCTTCTTCACAAAGAAAATAAATATAAATAGAAGACAAGAAGACAAAGAGAAACAACAGTTCTTATTATGAAAATTGTAAAATATTCTCAAGAAAATTCTCAACGTGAATTATATTTCTCTCTTTACTACAACCAATTTTTATTCCTTTCTGTGAGAGAAAATTTGTACAAGGTCATTAATATATTTGCTCTATTGAGGGAGTTGTTTAACCAGAATTAATATTCTAAATTGTATTGGGTTCATCTTTACTTGAATTAAACAAAGATAGAAGTGAGTTTTCCTTCACTGGGAAAAAAGAAGTGTAAGGTTGTCCTTCACCTCAAAAAGAGTTGTATTAGATTTCATTTGACCCATATAAACAAGAAATTAATAAAACTTCGGTCGTGATCCAAAGATGAAGGAGTGGACGTAGGCGGACATTTTCGAACCACTATAAATTTAATGTTTGTTTTCTATCTCTACTGTTTTATTCATTTTATTGCGTTACATACATTGTAACGTTAAATAACCCAATTCAACCCTCTCTTGAGAATTGCCAACTGGGCCAACAAAGTCCATATTAACCCAATTGTAAAGATAGGGTAATCTCAACTTGGCCTAAAACTAAATTGTAAAGATCATAAAATCTTTGCTCAGTCTAAAACCTAAATGTAAAGCTCTACTTACCATAACACCTGACGTTGAAACTCAGCTCAGTATGAAACTTGATTATGAAGCTTGGCTTTACCTTAAATCTAATTTTAAACCTCGGATCAACCTTAACCTAATTGTAAAGATTGGATAATTTTAGCTCTATCTAAAATCATATTTTGAAAGATTGGGCAATCTCGGATTGGTCTAAAACCAGAATATAAAATTTGGCTCGCCCTACTACCTAACATTGAAACTCAACTTAGTGTAAAACCTTGTTGTAAAGTTCAGCTCAATTTCTAAATCTGACCATGAACTTCATATCAACTTAAAACTAGATTGAGATTTTAGAATTTATTTAGCTTAACATAATGTTTGATAATAAAATCTTACTCAGTCGACCTAAAAGATTACCAATATGACTAAGTTTAGTTCTCCCAATGAAAGGATTATCATAAAGTCATATAATGCTGATACGATAACAACTACTTTCCATAACTTCTTTTTTCATACTTCATTTTTAATATAATTATACACCTCACTTGTTTAATGAACTTTCAAGTTTTATTGAGTTACATACTTATGAGCCATTCTCTATTGTGCTCAATAATGACCAGGTCTCCGTTTCTGCTCCGAGATGAAAAGTTCTTCAATCTCGTTCGAGATGAGCAGATCTTTAATTGTGCTCCGAGATCAAATGTCTAATTATGCTCCTAGATAAGAATATCTTAATTTATACTAAGGATTTGTAAGTTTCCATTTGCACTTGAGATGAGAAGATCTACAGTTGTGTTCTGAAATAAGCAGACCTCCATTTATGCTCGAAATGAGCATGTTTTCATTTGTGCTCCGATATAAGCAATTTTTAATTGCTCTCTAGATAAGCAAAGCTTCAATTGTGCTCTTACATGAACATATTTTTATGCTTGAGTTAAGCAGGCTACATTTATGTCCAAGAAAATGAGCAGACTACATTACGAGTTTTAAACACTTGAGCATATCCACAGGGAAAGAAGTGTACCTAGTGGATATGACGACAAGATTCTACTACTAAAGAGACCAAGAGAATAAAATACCTGAGGGAAGGGAAAGAAAAGTGCCCAATAGATGAGATTTTACCACTGAAGAAATTAGATATCAAATATTCAAGGGCATCCATGGGAAAAAAAAAGTATTCGATGGATGAGATTTTACTATTGAGAAAATCAAGTTTTAGATATTTGAGGGCATCAATGGGGAAAGAAAAGTACCTTGTAGATGTGATTTTACTACTGAAGAAATCTAATTTCAATCAGTCGAAGCCAACCACAGAGAAAGAAAAAGTACCTAGTGGATGAGATTTTATAGATTAAGACACTCGATGGTATCAATGGTGAAAGAAAGGTATTGAAGGAAGAGATTTTAGTACTGAAAATACTAGGTTTTAAATATTTAAAGGCATTCATCGAAAATGAAAAGTACCCAATAGTTGAGATTTTACTATTAAAGACACTTAGTTTCAAAAATCAGAGGGCATCCATGTTGAAAGAAAAGTACCCAATTAACTAAAAAATCAAGCTTAGAAAACTAATCAAAGAAGTTGGAAGAAACTATGAACTAGCAATGATAGATGTGAATTGTTGAAGTTGTATGCAAACCAATGAGAAACTAAACCAAAAATAAAATTGTAATATGAGGATAAATTGATGAGACAAAAAATTGCAACTCGAGAAAAAACTGGATTAAAAAACAAAATTGTAACCAAATAAGAAATTAAGCCAGAAACAAAATTGAAAATTGAGAAGAGTTTCCATTAAAAATAAAGCTAACCTTTGAGGAAAGTATAAAATGTAAAAATAGGGGACTCTTATAGCCCTTGAATTGATAACTCGTTCTACTACTAGAAACTATAGAACTATTATAACCCAAGAATTTCACTACAATTATTTGAGGGTACGTCTTCATCATCTAATGTCATAAGAGTGGACTTATCGTTATATAGGCTTATGTCACACCACTTTGGTAATTCTTCAAAGTATCATGACCTCGAGTCAAGAAAGATACATAAATTATTTGAATAAGTGAAAAACCATTCTGCTTATGGTGGCATTAGGTTATGAATTTATCCTAGCTCGTTCTTGCCCCAAATTCTGACACTAGTACTTAGAAATTATAAGAAACGACCTCTATAACTGAAGGAAATAGTCGTTCTCCTTGATTTTATGGTATCATTAGTTAAATCTCGATTTAATTTAAAGCTCTCTTTGGTTCCGTCTATGTTTGCTTTATTAGGTATCCTCAACTTAAGCTCGATTCGATTTTGTAACATCTCTAAATCTAGGAATGTTACCAGCAGGTGATAAAACCACCCTATCACCTTAAGCTTCTCTTTTCTACCTATCTGAATGCACATTACATCTTATAACACATAATCATACAACTTAAGGAGCAATATGCCTCCACTGGTACTATGCATAGCTTAAATACTCAAATCATAGTACACAACGAATTAAGTATACAAATAATTGATCATGTACATAAATACAATATCCGATGTCAAACTAGACATCATATAACTTAATAAGCATACAACACTGGATATGACATGGACCCAACACTCTGGTGACTGCAAAGTATACCTTCTTCTCAACTCATCTCTTTTTGGTGTTGAATTAGCTTGCTAAATTTTAAAAAAAAAATCCTACAAAACTGGAAAGAGAGAGGAATTAGTCTAAAAAGACTCAGTGAGTGGATGCTAGTGTAACGAAATATTCAAATCAGATAATTAAATTCTTCTGTAAATAAATTAAAGTCAAATTATATATATATATATATAATCAGCATTCTACTTGAATTATTTGGAATTAAATCACTGTGAATCTGCAAGGTCATGAAACTAGCATTTGTCATCACATATAATACTTTCTGCTATAGCAAAATCAACTTCAGTACCTTCACCGTTCTTCTTTGGTATTTAAGGATATTATGTATTGCTATCCCCTAAATACATCTCTATACAACTTTATAAAGCAATAGGCACGGAATGTCTAGATACATAATTAGAATCTCAAACATATGCATTTTAAATTTTAACACCGCTTAAGCACGCACCAGCCATACCCGATAGCAATATTATACTTTTACTTTAATTTCATGAAATGCACAAATTATTTATATATATATATATGCATATAACAACCTTCCATCTCAATGTCTCTCTCTCTCTCTCATGTCATGGCCCAAATTTACATTCCATAACTTTACGATGTTCGACTTATGTTCTCAAAGACAGTTGTGACATTTGTGGCACTTTATGGTTCATAGCCAAGTCAAGTTTTAGAATTTTGTTTACTCTTTACTATATATATTTCAGCATTAAATTCAAATAAAAATCTTACTTTCACGTTTTAATTCAATGAAATACGTTATTTATATATGTTCAATAAACTATCTTAATCTCCTTTCTTAAATCAACACAGCCCAAAACACAATTCATCAGCTAACAACAATCCAACTCATCCCCAACGTTCTTATCATGCCACAACTCATAATTACACAAATTCATCATTCATCACAACTGTGTAGTCACCAAACAACTCAACCTCATCATCAAAACATTTATATTTCCACATTATAGCATTCATAACATCATTAAATGACAGTTACTGTAACCATATTAATTTTAAACTCTATAAAGCACTATTCAAGGTAAACTTAACGAAGTCAAATAGGCTTCCAACATACCGCCTACATGACAACTCGCACCTTCACAAAGTCGCAACACATTTTTAACATTTCCGAAGGCGTACTACATATTCAACATAAATGTCATTTTATAAAACAATGATCAACAAAATTTTCATGAATTAAATTAAATTCTTTATTACATGCATTACATCACTAAGTTCAAATGACTATTCAAAACCATAATCATTCACTCACCTATACACCTCAATATCCACTATAGGCTACATGCTTTAACCACAAAATATCAAACGTATACGATATGTCATTCATTTATACATTTCACCGACTCAATGTCGTATCACCATTATATCAATCTTGTAAACAAAGCATGTAAATACATATCCATGCTCCAAGGGTAATATCCATACGTCTAACACCTTAAAACCTTATGAAATAATCGTAAAACAAAGCACTAAACACTCCAAATTATGTTCACACAAACTCGGCCTACTAAAAATCACAACTTGTGAGTGGATAGATATAATGTAAGAAATTATATTTTTCGAAAAATAAACTCCGCTGTATGAAAAATTCAATCCATAATTTTAAATTTATAATCATATTCACCATCTATTGTAGTTTAAATCGCTTTAAAATCTATATCATCTTAAAACTGAAAATCACACCATACTGGAACTTCTCTGATGTTCTAAAATCAATTTTCTTTTTGGAAAATATCAAGTGAAAATACCATTTTATGGAATAAAATCATGTACGAAAAATATGTCATTTGAAAACTAAAATATCGATAACTCTGATATCCTGGCAGCGATATCACTGACGACCAGAATATATATCTGAGATAGGGGGTCACAGAGCGCCGAATCTGTACTCTGGTATTCCAACCTGCAGTACCACAAACAACTAGAAATACATCTCTAAGATAAAGAATCACTTGAAGCTCTTTTTCTTTACTCTGATATCCTGGCCCATGGAATATCACAGGTAGCCAGAATATATATTTGAGATAAGGGATCACTTAAAGTCCCGAATCTTTACTCTGGTATTCCGGCCCGTGGTATCACAAATAGTCGAAATACAACTCTGGCCCCGTAGAGCAAAATCTAGAAATTCAAATTTCTTACTCATGTTTAAAACAAATCTGACGTCACGTTTCGAAAACATAAAATCTCTGTCTAAAACCATGATATCAAAAGAAATCTATAAATCAATGCAATTTATCCTCAATCATGATCATCATATAAAAATATGAAACTTCACAACTTTCACATGAAATACATATAATTCACAACATGCTCACCGTTCAAAATCCATCATTCAAATTCAGGAATCTCACCAATATACATATTTGGGCACATCAAACATTTCAACTTGATACTTAAAAGCATTTCTAAATTTGAATATTAAAATAAAAAAATAATGTAGTAAGGTAAAAATATCCATTCACAGGTTAAGGCCTAGTCAATTCAAATCACGGCGTGGTCGACAGGTGCTCCAACTGACAATCTACATTAAATGTCATTCGTTAAGAATTTCAATCTGACATATTTAACTCATAATTGAATAATTATATCATGCATGAACACTAAACCCTTATAAGAAATCAAAGTGTTTTAGATTACTATGAAGCTTGGACTAGAGTTACCCAAGTCGAATGATTGCAATTCATTTTTTTTATTATTTTTTTATAATTCTTCATTACACAAGGGCAACTTCGTAATTTTGCTGGAATCAATCGACAATGTGTTTTAAGCCGAACTTTTAATATGTTCCTCCTCTATAAGTCTAGTTTACATACCTTTTTACGGTGCCTTATTTGAATTTTTATAACTTGACTCATAATTAAATAAATAGACATTGTTCTCATTCAATTTCACAACAGGGTAGCAGACTTTCCGAATTTTCTGGAAATTCGTTTATATACAGAAAAATCTAATTTTTGACTATGTTATCTTTTGTCATGTCTAGTTTCCCTATAATTTTACGGTTCATTAATTAAAGATCTATAATTTATTTTATAAATAAATTACTAAGCTTAGGTTAAGATTCCAGCACTGTTGGACTGATCAGCTTTCTTACAAAAAGCTTTCAAGCTAAGGGAGGGACCAATCAGACCAGTTAAACTGACAGGAAAAGAAATACAATGGTAGATTACTTGCAGAAAGTTTTCTTACAAAAGTTATGATCAGCTGCTTATCTTCTTCCCTTCTACAAAGTTCTTTTGTGAGCTACAAATTTCAATATCGTCTCTTGATAGAAGCAACAATAGCTTCCTTCTCAAATTTCTTCTTCATACTAATAAATATTTTTAGTGATTGTTCAACTTCTTCAGATTATGTTAAAGCACTATCTCTTCAGTTGAAGGAAAAAAAAAATCCTATATCATCCTATGATCAGAGCAGTGACAAAAACGCAATTCAACAAAAGAAAGTTGCTAATTTCGTCGTATTGAGGGTATTATGCACTTAAGCACATTTAACACAATGCATCTCACTTCGAAGATCCAAATACACAAATTTCAGTGCTTACAGTTCAATTTCGAAGGAGGAAGTTTACAAGATGTTACTGCACTTGTGCATTTTAGACACGGCATTAAATATTTTTAAACAAAATTAGTAGGTATCTCTTTTTTTTAATTATTTTTTTATTTTTTATTTTTTTTGCTAGAAACACCAATATGAAGCTGCAGAAACTGAAAATGTTATTAATCATTAAAATGCTAGCACGTATCTAGGAGAAAAACCAAAAACACCATAAAAGTATACCTTTCTTCCACTACCATATTGCTACACAAAGCATGATAACCAAATTTAAGAAGAGAAAAAGAATTAACTTCAAATGGAATTAATCTCTGAAGCCCAGTTCAGTAGATTTACTAACAAACCATGGCCACCTCACAGGATGATCAGGTGCTTCTTTGGTCAAGTGCCTAAACCGTTCAGGCATTGTACTTTTACTTCTAGCCAACCTATCAGCTTCATCAACATTGTTCTCTCTCCGTTTTCACCCTGCTCTGCATTCACAACGAAGACCGACTGTCTATTAAACAAAAACCCAAATCTTTTGTTGCCGAAAAAATGACAGGCCTCTATTTTCCGTTCAAGATCAGAAAACAAACGGCTGTTTTCCTCTATGCCTCTCTTTTCCAGTCATGCTTCATCTTTCCATCTTGCTCTGCTTTCTCTTCTCTCATATCTCCCATTTTCCTTTCTTTTGCTCTGTTTTTTCTCCTTACACAGCTCAGCCAAGACCCATTTATGATAGCCTTTCCCGTGGTCTTCATCTCTTCAATTTTCTTCTTGTCTTGGCTTCTTCGACAATTCCTCATCCTCCCACGCTCGGCTAACACTTCTTCTCTCATCTTCTCTCTTTCTTGATCGGTTAAATACCCTTAGTTCTCTTCTTCCCCTCTTTCCTTTTTCTTCTCAAATTCTCTCTTCTCCTTCTATTTTCCACCATTTCCTTCTCTTTTGCTCTCCCTTCCATCTCTCAGCCCAAAGTCCTTATTTAAATGGATTTGATTTAATCAAAAATACATTAATACTGGGCCTTAATTTACAAAATGTTTGGGCTTGTATTATGCTTAGTAATGAGTTTTGAATTTAATATTTATTATTATTATTATTTCAATATATATATATATATATATATTTTTCCAGTACTCATTATTACATTATAGTCACTATGTAAGAAAATGCAACTGCGATACTTCAATTTGCATTTGCCTTTAATTTATATTTTGATTTTTCTAATCCAATTATCATTTAATTAACTTTAAATCTTTAAAAAAAAATTTATTTATTTAGCTAATTTTTTTCGTGTAGATATTATCGACTCTTTAGACTGAATCTCATATAACATCTCTTAGCCTATTTATAATTAAATCATTTTTTGAATTATTTATCTGGTATGTTTGAAAAAATTTTACCTCAATCTCAAAGACTTTACTATAATTATTACTTAAAATTTCGATCGTTATAGATTTTATGGTCTTCTTAGATCAATCTTAGTAAAGTTTATTTGGTTTCGTCAGCTCGAACTCAGTTTAGCTTATTTGGTCTCCTTAGCTCAAACTCTGCTCGATTTTATAGTAAACTCGGTTTAATCTCCATTCAATTTATTTATTCTCTTTTATTTGGTTTACTTGGTCTTCTCGGCATATATCATCTACTCTCATGACAAGAGACTAGAATGAGCGAAGAAGTCCATGTTAATAGTTAGTTACTAGCCTAGTCATGCTTGTTGAAAAAGCTACTTGATCTAGTCATACAATCTTCAAATAAAGGGATGTAGGAATGACACGTGGTTCATATCTTATTAATAGGAGAACAACCTATGTTTTGGTAAATACTTCTAAAATTAAGGACTAAACTAGTAATAAGGATAGTTGAAATATGAAGGTGATTGTGCTGACACCTCAACAACTCAGTCAAGCATCCCAGTCCCGACAAGTAGCCCAAGATTCTTCTCAATCCAAATTACAATCTCAACGTGATATTTTACCTCAACTTAGCATCCTTCTCAGCAACTGAGGTCTTACTAGTACAGGGACCACTAGCCATCATATTTAGCATACTCAATAGAATGATTCTATCGTATATAGTATAATCAACACCTATGATATTCGTTTGTTTTGAACAGCTGTATTTCCTTGGTTTTTCCTCAAGGCTCTGTCTTCATCGTTTGTATATATATTTCAATGTTCAGTGACTGTAGCATTTAGAAGAAAAGAAATACAAAGTCACAAGAGATTCGGCTAGTTAATATTCTTCACACTTTGTCATTCTTATTCTTTAACTACGATGGTCGAGTCAAAATCGATGACAACATATGCTTGTAAATATAACTTCAGAAGGTGAAACAAATATCTAGAATTCTACTTTCCACTATTATACTACTAAAAAGCGTTCAAAGCTAAAAACTACAGTAAACACTTCTAGATACTCTTATTTATTTCTAGAAAATAGTTTAGACTTATGTTCCCATGGTTATCCAAGCACCGTAAGAAGTCACCTTAGTGGAATTGAACAATAGGCCAACTTAAAAAAAAAAAAAGTACGGTGACATTAAGAAGAAAGAAGATTGAGTGGATACCTGGATGAAGTAATAGAGTTTCAAGAGAATAATATTGATGAATCTAGCGATCATTCCCCAACATAGCAATGAGCTAAAGGGAGTTGGAGGGGGATAACAAGATCTTTACAAGGTCAATTGAAAGAGGGGCCTAAGACAATAAAGGAAATTATAAGAATCTGACAAGACATAGTTTATCAATTCAGGGACAATCCTAGGGTTGCAAAATCACAAGTTAAAAGTACACATTAGAAAGATATACCAAATGAAAGAATTAGGGAAATGAAAAGATAGAAGGAAACGTGGGTAATAATCTAGAAGGGCAAGATGAACCGATAGTAGAAATTTGACCATGCTGACCACCCGAGGATGAATCTATGGCTTTCAAGATGATTCAAGATGGCGCAAATCATTATTTATACAAGACAAACTGCTTTGACATTACATATGGACAAATATAAAGTGATGATGCATATCCAGAGTTGGAGATGTGTCAATCTTTTTGTTGACTTTAGAGGGACAAGTACGGCTTTGGCACAAAAATTTAGAACTGAGAAATTTAACCTCATTCAAGCAGTTATGTTATTAATTTGTAAAAGAATTCAAAGGAGATTACATACCTTTAAATGATTTAACAGTTTGAGTACATCGAAATAGGAAAGCAATGAAAGCTTGAAGGAATACATAAAGAGATACCATTTTGAGCTTGCATACCTTTAAAAGATCAACCTTCAATAGAGACATAAAGCTGAGAGAAATAATCAACAAGAGACAGTTTACCCCTTTGAATATGCCCTTGGCTAGAATTTATGAAGAAATAAAAAACATTGTTGTACCGGTAAGACTACGACATAGGACTTCACCTAGGATGAGGAATACAAATAAATAGTAATCATTTCTTCGAGATTATGGGAATAGCACCAAGGAGTGGATAGATTTGAAAGAATATGTTGAGGTGTTGATAAAAAAAATAATTACAAGTCGTTTGTGGCAAATGCCAATGGGAGAAGGTAAAATTGAATATGAACCGAGCAATCGAGGAAATGATGTACAAAAATAACATACCATGATAATCATAGATAGGCTAACTTTAACAGTTGATTTAAATCAAACTCGCAAGATTATTATCATTACTCCTTATGGCTAAATGTTGGGCAAAATTTAGATTTTGATGTTCACATAAGTAAGAAGTTAAGGAGAAGCTTCATCCCAATAATGTTTGCTGAAGACGATGTAAAGAGTGTTAGTTATTCGCACGACGACACTCTAGTGGTGACTATTAACATTATAGTAAACACAGAATAGTACTGATAAGCCTTAATTTGAAAAAAGAGGCATATGCCCAGAAGTTTGAGTTTAAACTGAATAATAATGACATGGAATATGAAACACTTTTAGCCAATTTGAGGCTAGCAATTTTTGTGGGGGAAAAATGAAATTTTGTAAGAAGTCATTCCCATTTCATTGTTACTTAGGCAAATTGGCAATTTCAAACATGGGAAAAGAATATTAAGATTTATCTTGATAAAGTGAAGAAGATGATGTAAGAAATTGGAGAAGTAACTACGAAATAGATACTAAGAACTACAAATGCACGTGCGAACAGTTGAAATACAAAAAAGATGAAATAAATTTGTATTTTACTTGAATATATTTCTCTTCATCTACGTTTTACAAGAAGTTTAACATATATATATATATATACACACAATAGCTGGATTGAAGAGTAAGAAATTAAAGTTAAATTTACTCTCTACACCTGTATAAAACTTGTATTAATCTTAACCTTAGAATCTGATTTTGTTACAAGGAATATGAAAGATATTGACATCAAGGATATTCTCTGCAAAGATAATTGTGGTAATAGTCACGTACGGGTACTCAGTTTGTTTTGAGTTGTCCTTATTGCTGAGTTGTCTTCTAGGTCGAATGCATGAGCCACATCGACAAAGACTCTGTTCTTTTGCGCAGCTTCTGGGTCTTCAACATCCTCCCTCAAGCTCAGGGTTCTCAAACTCTGAGCTTGTCTCTGAAGAAGTTAAACTTGCTACAGGGCAGAGCTTTGGTTAAGCAATCGGTGATCTGATTTTCTAATGGCACGTATCTGATTTCAATATCTCCTGAACTCACCTTATCTCTAACGAAGTAAAGTTCGATTTCGATATGCTTAGTCTTGGCATGGAAGACAAGATTCTGAACCATGGCTGCTGCACTCTGATTGTCACACCATATAACTGGTGTCCTGTTTTGTATGATGCCCAATTCTTTCATCACTGATGAGATCCAAGTAATTTCTGCACAGACAAGAGCTACTGCTCTATACTCTGATTATGCGCTGGACCTTGCAACGATTCCTTGTTTCTTAGAGCTCCATGACACTAAGTTTCCACCAAAAAATACACAGTAACCACTTATTGATCTTCTGTCGTCCATATCGCATCCTAATCTGCATCTGTGAAACTCTCTATATCAGTGTTGCTTGATTTCTAAAACTTCAGTCCATACTCTAATGTTTCTTTTAAGTATCTGATGATCCTTTTGCAGGCAAGCTAGTGTGCTTGCATGGGATTTGCCATGAATTGGTTCAGTTTATTTACTGCAAATGAGAGGTTTAGTCTTGTTAACATAGCATACTGTAGACATCCAACAACACTTTTATATAAGCTTTTATTTGTAAAGGGTGAACCATTGTCCTTACTCAATTTAATTCCTACACAGATGGGTATGCTTACTCATTTACAAGTCTCCAAGTTCACTTTCTTCAGTTGGTCATGGATGTATTTTGACTATGAAATGTGAAGTGAGCAGCTTGTTCTCTTGACTTCTATTCTTAGAAAGTAGTGCAGATCACCTATGTCTTTGAGAGAGAAGTAGCTATTGAGCTTTTGAATCAAACCTTTAACTAGTTTATCATTGTTGCCAGTCATAACTATGTCGTCCACATAGACTATAGACAATTGTAATATCTCTATCTTCCCTTTTGAAAAATAAAGAGTTGTCTGATTTTGAGCTCATAAACTGCCAAGACATCAGTTCTATTCTTAATTTGTCAAACCAAGCTTGGGGAGCTTGTTTGAGTCTATAGAGGGCTTTCTTCAGCTTAGACACATGGTTATACTTGGTTTTATTTTCCATTCCCTTTGGCTGACTCATGTAGACTGTCTTGGATAGCTCTCCATTCATAAAGGCATTATTTACATCCAATTGCCTGAGTGTCCAGCTAAAAGCAATGGCTAAATTAAACACAATTCTGATTGTTGTTACTTTGACAATTGAGTTGTAAGTCTCATAGAAGTCAATCCTAGGAGTTTGATGAAAACCCTTGGCAACTAATCTAGCTTTCAGCTTTGATACACTCTTATCTAAGTTTTTTTTTAATTTTGTAAACCCATTTTTTACCGACTAACTTCTGATCCTGATTGAAGGGCACCAAGATCCAAGTCTTATTCTTGATCAATGCATTGTATTCTTCTTGCATGGCTTGTTTCCACCTAGGGTCCTTTAAAGCTTGTTTTATGTCTGTTAGGATGGTTGTGCTATCAGAGATAAGGAAGGTTTTTGGCTTGAGTATTCTTGCTTTAGCTCTTGTTATCATGGGGTGAGTTGGGATGTTTAAGTTCTGGAAATGAGAAGGTTCTGATGTTTGTTTTTGGTTCTGTTCATGGGTCCAATTGGGCATATTTTCGGTGATATTGAGGTCATACATATGTTGTGTGGATGATGAATAAGTGGCACTGCCTGAGTTTGAAGATGAACCTGCTGGAGTTGTGATGACAGGGGCTTCTTGACCTTCTGTTTCAGGTGGGAGATGAAGTTTGGAGATACAGATGGGAAACAAGAACTGACTCAGCATGGAATTGTTATCCTTGATCACATTAGACTTTGTGTTTTTAAAGAGTGGATCATTCTCAAAGGGGAATGACAGTTCATTGAACTTGACAGTGCTGGACACATAGACTCTCTGAGTATGATGAAGGCAAAGGTAGCCTTTGTGATGTATACTCATTCCTAAATATATACATTTGAAAGTGTGAAATTCCATCTTGTATCTATTATAAGGTCTGAGGAAAGGGAAGCATTCACACTCGAAGACTTTAATTAGGGACAGATCAGGCTTGATTTCATAAAGTCTTTCATATGGTGTCTGGTTTCCTAGAGTTGGGGTAAAGGTTCTGTTGATGAGATAGGTTGCTGCACTAAATGAATCCTACTAGAATCTCAATGGTAAGTTAGCTTGTGCCATCATAGTTAGGCCAGTTTCTACAACATGCTTGTGTTTTATCTCAGCCTTGCCATTTTGGTTATGTGTATGTGGACATGAGTACCTTAAGTGAATGCCTTCCAATTTGATGAATTTTTCAAAGGCTCTAAATTCTCCTCCCATGTCACATTGGTACTTAATTTTCTTGTCAAAGTGTTTCACAATTTGTGTTTTAAAATTGATGAAAGTGTTAAGGGATTCTGATTATTTGGTGAGTGGAAAGAGCCAAGAGAAGTTGCTAAAGTCATCAGTGAATAAGATATAGTATCTATATCCTTGATTAGAAATCAGTGATGTTGGCCCCCAAACATCCAAATGGATAAGTTCTAAAGGTTTTGTAGCTTTCTTTTCAATGTTTTTGAAGACAATTCGATGCAATTTTCCTAACTGACAAGCACTGCAAAAATCAGGTATAAAACTTCCATTGATAATTGGCACTTTCAATTGAATAATGTTTGTCTAAGGGCTGTTACATGTGGTGTCCAAGCCTTTTGTGCCAAAGGTTTAGAGAGTTTTTAGCTCTTAGATCATTGTTTTCAGCATTTGTACTTGCTGATAGTAAAGAAAGCACAAACTCAGGATTTCTTAAGCTAAAATGACTCGATCTAAACTCCATTTTATTTCTTGAAGCTTGAAAAGAAAAAGGATAGTCCAATTTGTAAAGGCCCCTATCAGCCACTCCTCTCAACATTGTTCTCCTTTGCTCTTTGTCCTTAACTAAATAAACATCACCATAGAACATTACCATTACATGATTATCATGGGTTAGTTTTGAAATGCTGATAAGGTTCTTTGTTATCTCAAGAATATGTAAGATGTTTTTCAAGTGAATTGGTGTGTAAGTTAAGTGAAGTGTTGTATGTCTAGTGTGCATATGTTGAGTTTTGCACCATTACCTACAACCAGCTATTCAGACCCTTTGTATTCTTCAGAGTGATTCATGTTGGAGATGTCATTGGTGATGTGATTAGATGTACCACTGTCAAGGAACCAGGCAGGATCAGTAGGATTTTCTGAGCATGCTACATATGTACCTTTCTGTTCAGGTCTTGTTCCTAGTGAAGGTGTGTAGTCACGGTTGAACCTATGCCAGCAGCTAAAAGTAACAGGCCCAACCTTATTACAGATCTAGCTTGTTGGTTTGTTTTCCTTATTCCCAGGTTTTCCTCTGTCTTGCGGTCCTTGCATTGCTTGATTTCCTCCAAATGAATTGAAGCTGATGTTGGTGAGGTTCTGTGTTCTTGGTCTATTGTTTGCATTCTAGCTTCTTCTTTGATATCCACCAGTTTGTGCAAGGTTAGCTGATAGATTAGGCTGCAGATTTATGTTACCAAGTACAAGGTTCTTCTCAATTCTGTTCTCGAAGCTAAAAAGCATTGCATACACATCCTATAGGTGTAGTTTATCTGCTCTTGAAGTGATGTAACCACTGGGTCATACTCTGATCCCAACCTTTCCATCAAATGTAGGCTCAGCTCATCATCTGTTACCTCTGTTCCTGAAGTTCTCAAACTGTCAACCAAGCTCTTCATCTTGTGATAGTAGTTGTTCATGGACAGAAAATCCTTCCTGGTATTTTGAATTTAAGACCTGATTTGCATAGCTCTTGCAGTGGTTTGAGCTGAGAAGAGTTTTCCCAGCGTAGTCCATACTTCTCTCGAGGAGTTACACTGGATAGTGGATGTAAGGACACCCTTAGTCATTGAGGAGAGTAGCCATCCCATTAACATCTGATCTTATTTCTGCCATGTCTGGAATTCTGGGTTCTCTGTGGTTATGATATTCTACAGATCATCTACAGTGGCATTCATGCATCTGAGAATTTCTTTGCTTCCATCAATGAAGCCCTCCAAGCCATTGCCATTGATGCTCTCCAAAACCTGTGATTTCTACAGTAGGTAATTTATGTTGGTGAGTTTTATAGGCATATTAAAGATAAATGTATCATTTGTTTGTGTGTTTTGAGTGACTGTGTTGTTTGTGTTGAGCTTCCATGGCTGCTTGTCATGTTTTCTTAGTGGCTCTTATACCAAGTTGAAATACGAAGAAGATGAAAGAAATCTGTATTTTACTTGAATATATTTCTCTTCATCTACGTTTCACAAGAAGTTTAACATATATGTATATATATATATATACACAACAGTTGGATTGGAGAACAAGAAATTAAAGTTAAATCTACTCCCTACACCTGCATGAAACTTGTATCAATCTTAACCTTAGAATCTGATTTTGTTACAAGGAATATGAAGGACATTGACGTCAAAGATATTCTCTGCAAAGACCGTTATGGCTAATATTCACGCACAGGTACTCAACTTCTTTCTTGTCATCATTCTTGCTGAGTTGTCCTTGTTGCTAAGTTGTTTCAGGTCGAATGCATGAGCCACATTGACAAAGACTCTATTTTCTTGCACAGCTCTTGCGTCTTCAACATCTTCAACACGGATGCCTTGGCAAACCTAGCATCAATGGTAAAAGGATTAATTTTGATAACTATACCCATTGAATACATGGCGGGTCCTAGTGTAGATCGAAATGGAATGTGTCAGAAGCATATAAGTGAGATCGGGATGATGGAATCATGGATGGATCTAATAAAGGCGTATATCAAACATTGACACTTACAAACGATAAAAACGGAGCAAAAAGGTTGAAGTACTGATCTGCTCAGTCTTATTTGATCGATAGACTACTTTATAAACAAGGATACAAATTCTCATACTTAAGGTGTTTAAATCTTAAGGACGCTTGCTATGTGTTGTAGGAAATCCATCTGGGCATTTGTGGCAATCACGTGGGAGCACAATCATATTATCATTTCGGGTTTGAGGTAAGGCTATTATTGGCCTACCATTCATTAGATATTTTAAGACAAATCACCTGAGAACTTGACCAGTTTAATAAATCTTTGGCCTTTTGCACAATGGGGGTTGAATTTTATCGTACCATTACCGATAAGTCGAGGACATACACGATTTACTATTGTTACGGTTGATTATTTTACGAAATGGGTTGAGGTTAAAGTTTTAGTGAAAATAACTAAGAAAAGGACTACATATTTCATATGGAGGAATTTAATAGATTGTGTTGGGATTTCTAATGTCATAATCATTGACAATGGTAAACAGTTTGATAATGAAAAGTTTAAAGAGCTTTAGTCGAATTTTAAGATTGACCTACAATTTTCATCTCCAAGATATTTGAAGGCAAATGGTGAAGTAGAAGCTAGGAATAAGACGATAAAGAAACCTTTAAATCTACAATTGGGAGATAAAATGAATGCATGAGTACACAAGTTACCTAAAGTATTATGGGCTTATTAATCGAAGACCCGAACAAGTCAGAAATTATCACCGGCAACATATTGGCGCCTCTAATTGTTAGTCTTATTTTCAGGAGAATTTGAAGCAAAAATTCAAGAAGAAGACACAAAAGTTCAGCACGTCAGGAATCAAGAGCAATTTGTCTCTATTAAAGAGATTTGCATGTTGACATCTAGGAGGCAAAAAACATGTGTCAATAGTATTGATCAATACCATTTTTTGCAATGAGCCGACCCGAAGAGGAGCAAAAATCGAGGTCATAAAATTCATCAGATTTTATCCCGCTGAAAAAAAATCGCGTCTTGACATATAGAGAGGCGAAATTTGGGTATCAATAATTCATTTCAAATTTTATACCTGCACCATTTTTGTTTGTTAACAATAGTCAATATTTTTTATAAAAAAAAGGTATTTTTTTCAGCAAATTACTACTCTATATTGTTATTATTTTGTTATGCAAATATACAATTTTTTTTAAAAAAAAAATCTTTCAGCTGCAACCTGCTGTTAATAATCTACTATTACTTATTTTAATAAAATTATGCTAGTAGTTATAATGCTCATGATTCATGCATTGATAACTAACATTATAATTATAAAGTTATGTCAAAATCTATACGTAGGTAGTACATCTTAAATTGGTCAACTAATTATGAATTATTCATGTGCGATCCATTTACACCAGCTGATGACTTTTAAATTCCAATAAAATCCTGACAAATCTTACCAAATACTAAAATGAATTAATAATGCTACCTATTCTTGGCCTTTCTTTAGGATTAATTTAATTTTATAGTCAACTAATTATAATGCTGTCAATCCGGCCTTATTTGTTGTTGTATAAAAATATAATTGTAACATGTATGCATGACTCACGAGCTTTATAAATTATTCTGATGTGATCCATAGGTGCTGCAGCAGACTTTAAAAATTTACGAAAAAATCCTGATAAAATCCTGATAAATTTACTAAAGTTTGGTTTAGAATTGTGATAATTTTGTTCTACTTTAATAAAAATCCACAAAATTTCCTTTTGATTGGATCATTTTCTCTCTCCTAATCTTTCTTGTAAGTTTCATAATATTTATCACGTCTAAGACTGTACACCCTTAAAATTTGGTTAATTAAACTTTTTAATTTTATTAATTTTAAAATTATCTAATAAGACCCAATTTATTAATTGATATTGTTTATTTGAATTGAAATAATAATAAACTGATACGTTTACATAGTTTAATGACAAAAATTGATATGAAATGATATGACCTGCTAACTCATAATTTTTTTGTTGTCACATGTCAACTTTTGATTCACTAAATCATTTTGCCACATTTAACTTTTAATTCACACAACTTTATTTATTTATTTATTAATATTTACTGAATAAAAAATAGTAAAAAAAAATTGTTCATTCCTAAATGGTGACGAATCCGATCCTTGTTGGTACCATCAAACATCGAATTTCTTGATTTATGCACTGTGGAATTATTTTTGACAAAATGAAGAAATAGAAGATGTCCAAAATAGGAAGAAAAAAAAGGTGGTAGTAGTCACCTTGTGTTGCTGCCACAATTAGAAGTATCAATTTGGATAAATGAATTAAATTTGTGTTAACACGAATATAATTTATTTATTATTCAATTCGATACGAATACGATTCGTTTATATAAATACGATTCGTTACGACACGATTATTTATTTAAATTTGTTTATTCATTTATATCCGTTTATTCGTTTAAACATGATTATTCACTTAAATTCGTTTATTCGTTTAATACGATTTGTTTAGACACGATTAAATTATAATAAAAATAATAAAAAAACTAATAATAATAATTTAATGTCATCTAACATACAAATAAATTAATCTATTCAAACTTCTTCTAATTAGATAAAAAAAAATTAATTTTAATTCACATAGCATATTCATCATTCATAAATAACAAACAAATAATAACATAAATTCGAATATTAATTTTTCAATTTCATATAACAATACTAACAAATAACAACATAAACAATATCATTATTGTTCATAAATAGAAAAAAAAATTATATTTCAAACATTGTCTAATAGAAAAAATTTAAACTAAATCCATAAACAATATTATCAATCCTAAATAATAATACTAACAAATATTAATTTTTCAATCCCAAATAACAATACTAACAAATATTAAATTTTCAATTCCAAATAACAATGCTAACAAATAACAATATAAACAATATCATCAATCCCAAATAATAATACTAACAAAAATCACTAGGCATTGTACTACTTTCTAAGAGAAACATATGAATACAATATAACCAAAACTAAAAAAGTATTTGGTGACACCAACTTTGGTAGGACCCACTCACTTTCCATTTATATTTAACTTATAGTGCTTCCATCCGACAACAACTGTGGCTTAGAATCCACCATACCGCAATACCAAACGAAGCTAAATAGTAGCAATTAACTTCACTTATGTTGCTGAAGTATCTGTCAAAATTCTCAACAAAATGATGAATTATTTCAAGGATCTCTAATTCATTGTCATCATGATCAATGCACATGCAAAAGTATATACTAGCATATCTGCATAACAAATTCATTAGAAACAACTGAGTCAATTATCTCTTTAACGACGAAACATATTCATTGCATAAGTCACCATACAGCACCGAAAACAAACAGTAAATGTTGTTCATTACCTTTTATGAACAACCTTGTATCCTTTCCATTCCACAAAATTACAGAGCTTGGGTCTCATGTAAGAATCACACCACTTAGCTCACGGATAACCTTAGACAAGCATCAATTTCAAAACACATCAACTTAGAAGAATTTCAGAAAATAGTAACACAAAGATCAAATATCTAATAACATGGTCCTTTGACATAAATATTAAGTAAAATTTGAAAACATACAAAATGTAATATTTTAATGGAAAGGACTAGTAAGCAATACCTTAGTTCTTTCCTTCTGTGCATAAGGAGAATACCATTTTGTCAACCTTACTTTTCCTTGTCGACTGATAAAAAGCACAAACTGAATCTGAAACCATGCATAACCACAATAATAGAGCAGAAAAGACACAAAAACCTTGAGGTTATCTACATTTTATATTTGGTAGTATAACATTAAAGAGATAAAAAGAAACAAAAGATTGCAGACCCAAAACTAATAATTAATAAAGAAAAATTACTTATCTTCTTTATCGATATCAATTGGGGGTCTTGAATTAATCTTGTTTATTGAGGCTCCTTTCATTTTTTATAAATTTTGGGAAGGGTATATACTATTTGGGCATAGATCTACTAATTCTGATTTGTTTAGTCAATAGGTAGCTTTTATAGGATAGTTTTGTTGCCTTGTAGACATCTTTCATTCTAACATAGATAAAAACCAAGTGGCTTCAAAGTTCCAACAATAATTTGCACATAAACAGATTAAAACTTATAAGCATTAGTCGACGGTTATTTAGCTAGTGACAATAACTAAAAGCTCGTTCATACCACTAATATAAGGGAAAAAGGAAAGGCAGTTGATTATATGCCACCATGCACAAATGGTGATGTAGTTATCATCTATCTTGACTATTGGGACTACATTCATGGGCAAGAAAGATTGCCGTCAATCAGAATTAAGGAGAAAATGACACTTTCGTTGCAAGATTTCCTATATCCTAGAATATGTGTGTGAGAGAGAGTTGTATAAGAGTAGTAAATTTGATTGACGAGAAGAGAAAAATACTTACTACAGAAACGATACCTCACACGAGAAGAGAAAAATTTCGTTGCAAAATCTTCAAATCAACTAAAACCAAAATCTTCGAGTGATTGCAATCTTAGAGCTAAGAGGTAAGAGGCAGACAGAGGTAAGACCGTAAGAGGCAGCAGCAGGAAGAAAGAGTGAAATTAGGGATTGTTATTTTTTAGTTTATATATCAAACCAAAACCACATCGTTTTGGTCTGATTCAAAACAACGTTGTTTTGGCCTAATTCAAAACGATGTCGTTTTGATCGTGTCCTAAATAAATAATCGAATTAAACGGGTCAGACAAGAATATGACACGATTATTATTTATATTAATTTTTTTAAATCCGAATCCGTTTAATTACATAGAATTCTTGTCGTGTCCCAAATTGACACCCCTAACCACAATCGTGAATGGCAAGTGACGATATATCACCACCACTACTAAAGCTGTCGATCGTTGCTCAATTTAGCGATAATATTAGTGTACTATCACTTACTATTGTTGTGATGACCGTACACACTGGTTGTGACATTTTTTTTCTTTATGTCAAAAATAATCCTACCATTACCCAAATCGAGAAATTTAATGACAATACTGACAAATAGCTAATAGCCAACCAGCCATTGACAATAATATTGGTGGTTAGGTGCCACCACCGAATAAGTTATTTTTGTTTATTTTATTTTATTTATAATATTGGATTATATTATATTATTTATTTTTATTAATATATATATATATTCATATATATATATATATATTTTGTAAAGTAGATAGCATTCACTGTACATTCACATGACAAAGTTCATTTAACTTGTGAATTTTGACTGTTAGCTTAATTGATTTTTTTTTTTGGGCAATTGTCTAAACTTGATTCATGGCATGAATAATAACATCTACACAAATAATTATATATTTTTAAATTGAAACAGGAAAGAAACTATACACCCTTAAAATTTGGTTAATTAAACTTTTTTAATTTTAAAATTATCTAATAAGACCCAATTTATTAGTTAATATTGTTTATTTGAATTGAAATAATAATAAATTGATATGTTTACATAGTTTAATGACAAAAATTGACATGGAATGACCTGCTAACTCATAATTTTTTTATTATCACATGTTAACTTTTGATTCACTAAATCATTTTGCCACATTTAACTTTTAATTCACACAACTTTTTTTATTTATTTATTAATATTTACTGAATAAAAAATAGTAAAAAAAAATCGTTCATTCCTAAATGGTGATGAATCCGATCCTTGTTGGTACCATCAAACATCGAATTTCTTGATTTATGCATTGGTGGAGTTATTTTTGACAAAATGGAGAAATAGAAGATGTCCAAAATAAGAAGGGAAAAAAAAAAAGTGGTAATAGTCACCTTGTGTTGCTGCCACAACTGTGGGTGGCAAGTGACAATACATCACCACCACTACCGAAGTTGTCGATCGTTGCTCTATTTAGCGATAATAGTAGTGTACTGTAACTCACTATTGTTGTGATGACCGTACACACTGGTTGTAACATTTTTTTTTTCTTATTTCAAAAATAATCTTACCATTATCTAAATCGAAAAATTTAGGGACAATATTAACAAAGAGCTAACAGCCAATCAGCCAACCATTGACAATAATATTGGTGGTCGGGCACCACCACCGAATAAGTTATTTTTGTTAATTTTATTTTATTTATAATATTAGATTATATTATATTGTTTATATATATATATATATATACATATATATATATATATATATTATAATTACTTTTGTCAAACTTTGAGAGTGCAATAGTTATTTTTTTCATAATTGCTGATGGTTATTGTACAAAATATAGTAGTTATTATAGCATAAAAATAAAAAATTATTCAAATGGAGAGTATCAAACAATGAGCAATATTGGTGATCGTTGCAAGTAATTTTGCAATTTATTTAATATAATTTTTAAATTATTTGACAATTTTAAAATAAATATATATACATTATAATTTTATTAAATTATTATACAAATAATATGATAAATTAAGTTAAATAAAGTATTATAAATACATTAATTAATTTTTTTTATTTAGCTGAACAAATAAAGAGTGATATCTTTAATAAATTATTTGTTAAACCAAATATAAATATGTCTTATATGAAAATTACATTTATACAAATTTAGTAATAGATTTTAACAGCATATACTCTGTTTCAGCTAAAAGTGTTTATAAAAAAATTAATAAAATTAATTTTCTATAATTTTAATAAATTTTTTTAATATTATAATTTTATTAATTGAATAATTTATTGAATAAATAAATTTAATAAAAAATTTTAGATATTATAGATGTGTAACTTTATATATAGACAGTTCAATAATTAAGAATTTATATTTGGATCTTAAATTCTTTTAGCTTAAAAAATAATTTTTTTATTTTTAAAATCGAATCGATTTTTCAGTTCGATTCCGTTTCCACAATCATTAGAATAAGAACTACCCTAAAAAAAATTAATTTTTAATTTTTTGGAATAGAAACCTACCCTAAAATAATCGGTTCCAGTTTGGAACCGATTTTTTTAATTCTGTTCTTGGTAGTTCTGGGTAGAACTGAAACCGTTGCACATCCCAAATTATAATGACGTGATAAGAATGTCTTACCTGAAATTATCTCTTAAAAAATGATGAAAAACCTAGAAGTTAAAAGGTAAAAAACATGGAATTAAATATGAAAATAAGCACGGTTATTAAAAGTCTCTAGAATTGTGAAAATAACAACATTAGTTGTCAAATAAAAATAAATGTGTATTTAATAAATTATATTTTAAAATTTAATAAATATTACCATATATTTATAGAAATAATATTGTCATTGTACAAAATATAATAGTAATTATAATATATATTTTTTATTCAAATAGATGGTATCAACTAATGGATGTGATCTAGTGAATAATTTTGAAATCAATAAAATTAAAGAGTTTAATTAGTCAAATTTTATGAGTGTATATCCTTTATTATTTTTTAATTTAAAAAAAAAAAGGAATGGCATCCAAAATATTTATGTGGATATTATTAATCACATAAATATGAAATATCCATGTCCATGAAACACATGCTGACAATGAAAAGAAAAAATAATTTCATTTAGTAGGCTAACTGTCAAAATTCGTGAGTCAAATAAACAGAGTCATGTGAATATATAGAGAATGTTAGCTCTCTCCATGAAAGAATAAACTGAGGTTGTTCTTCAATATAAAAAGGTTCCAGAATTGCCTGCAAGAATAAACAAAATATAATATAAATAATCCACCTAATATTTTTTGTGACGTAGATAGCTACCATACACTCTATATTCACGTGACAAAGTTCATTTGACTCATGAATTTTAACTGTTAGCTTAATGGATTTTTTTTTTTGGGTGGTTGTCTAAACGTGATTCATGACAAGGCTATTTATGTCAATAATAACTTCTACACAATATTTTTATTTATTTTTAATTGAAACAAGAATGGCACCCACAATTATGTGGATATTATTTAGCAGGCTAACGGTCAAAATTCACGAGTTTAACTAAATGATGTCATATGAATATATGGAGAATGTTAGCTCTCTCCATGAAAGAATAAACTTAGGTTTCAGAAATAGAAAGGTTCCAGAATTGCTTGTAAGTACTCTTTTTCTTTTGAAACAATGGCTACAAACAGTAAACTTCACATAGCAATGTTTCCATGGCTAGCCTTTGGTCATCTGATCCCGTACTTAGAGCTGGCTAAGCTCATAGCTCAAAAGGGTCACAGAATCTCCTTTATTTCAACTCCTAGAAACATTGATCGCCTCCCAAAACCACCTGAGAATTTAGCTCCTTTGATAAACTTTGTGAAGTTCAAATTGCCTCAAGATCAAAACCTCCCTGAAAATGCAGAAACCACCGTTGATATTCCCTACCACAAAATTCCTTACCTTAAAAAGGCCTTTGACGGCCTCCAGGAACCTTTGGCTCAG
>JAXCLQ010004872.1:8330-50599 GCA_035584115.1 Cedrela odorata
ATTAAACAATTTATATCATGTGTTTAATAATAATAATAATAATAATAATAATAATAATAATAATAATAATAATAATATACAACTAATGCGTAATTGAAATTTTACTTTTGAGAGAGATTTAATAAAAAATAAAAAAGTGAAAACAATGGTGTTTAACTAGTAAAATAAACATCTTAATAACCTCCCCGGGGTAAACCTTGTTGGATAAGGTATACGGATATACTCTTGTCCTTTAGGTATGAAGTATATCTTTAAATTTTCCAACAAATACGCATATATTGTGGAAGTGGAACTAAATTGCACATGCAAAAGATTACTTCTGTTTATTGACTCTTTTGATAACAAAAATAATTTTTTTAAAAAGGAAAAAGAAAAAGACACATTTGAGACTTTTAATACAAAATAATAAAGTAGAAATCGTACTAAGAAAAGGGTTAGTTAGTAACAATAAAAAAAAATTAAAAAATTTAATAAATACCCAATTTTATAATGTATTTAATGACTAATATTACATTATTAGAATGGAATAGTTGTTTAACAATTCTAACTCGAGGAAAATGGAAAGAAAAATGGGGTGGGGGGTGTGTGTGGGGAAATGACGAGGAGATAACGTGATAGTGTTTGCATTTGTCAAGAAAGAATAATAAATTAAACTTGGATTTGATTTTTCCTAAGACTAGCAGACACGAATTAGATTTATTATCAAGTAATCTACTTAGAGTTTGGTCATCCTGAGAGAAAAAAAAAATGGTGACAAGGACGTTTCTCATTTTCTCATACCCTCCAATTTATATGTCTATTCATTGTTCCACCACTGTGAATTTTCGGAAACACTTCATACTTGTATTACAAGCAACTGCCTGTCATGGATAGTCAATAGAAATTTAGAACTATTGCGTAATTGGCATGGTTCCCCTGCTGACATTAAGGACTGTTACTCTGCCCTTTCAAGCATTAAAGTATGGTTTCTAAAACGTTGGAATTGCATTATATATAATAGTGTTTCTCTCTCGCACATTGTGAATTTGAGTAAATTAACATTGACTTGGTGCAAAACAACAATTTTTTTTTTACGCAATTCAACGCCAAATATCACCAAGTTAGTGTCGACTTGTTCAAATTTGTATTTTAAAAGATGCAAATATTTGCACGCAAATTTTTTTAAAAATATATTTCTGGTTTTAACATATCTTATGATCAATTATTTTAAGTATGTATTTATATATAATAACTTTTTGGTATACTTCATATATCAAATGGCAAGAACAAAGGTTTTAACTGAGTTAAATCGGTGAATACTGGGATTTTTCTTTTCTATCGTCAAATGCCAGCCCTTGTGAAGTTTGATTAATTTATTATGTACTTAAGGAAATGCCAAAAAGAGAATTTGGAATTTCGCTTTAATGGAATAAGCTGCTGTAAGATATACACACCCACACCCACACCCTATACTATACTAGGTTGAATGATTAAATACACATTAAGTAAAATCATTGGAATAAAGTATGTGTGCCTTTATATTAAAATTTATTTCTGAAGTACATATATGCTTGAAATGGGACTCAATCACAAAGCTTTCTTTGGGGATAATTGAAACCAACATTCAAACAAAAACAAAAGCTCTCTAGCTGGAATGATATGAATTAGCATGTGACGGGTCGAATCTCATGCAGAAAGAGTAGTATAAACTTTGAAAAAGGCTAGCTTTTGAGTGGTCTTCCTAATTCCTATATATAATCTTCTATGAAGCCATTATTAAGTTTTGTATGGAAGCTGTTGGCACAACTCTCGACATCCCACTTTAAACGTACATTACTATGACTAAAGGTAAATGCATGTGCTAAAATCCTGGCCAGCATGCTCCTTAAAAAAAAAATCTCTACAATAATTGAGTTCAATGAACCCACTTCACTTTTAGTAGCAAACTTGTGTCTGCACTCAAAGGGATAGTTTCTCTGCATAAATAATTGGACTAATGAGAAACCAAAATACACTACAATTATTTCAATTGTTATCCAATTTTCGATTTCCGATCATCCATAGTTATTTATAGATAGGTCAATTTCCAGTTCTCATGTTCAGTGATTTCTTGAGCCAAACTGAAAAATTTCTAAAGGCGAAGTTTCCAAGATAAAGCTGAGAATGTAGAAGTAGAGTGTATCTAGATTCTAGACTAGTTGATAAATAAAAAGATAAAAAAGAAAATAGAAAGAAAGACAATATAGGTTACGCCGGTGCAAACTTACCAAAGTAAAAAAAAAAAAAGAAGGTAATGTATTGGTAGATGCAGTGACACTGGTATCGGAAATAGCAACAAATAAATAATTTTCTGCAAACAGCCCTAACCAGATTAATCCTTAACCCATTTGATTTTTTTTTCTTTAAACATCACTAACTATAAAAACTTAGATTCCAAAAAGGGTAAAATGATTAAGGACAATATTAACTCCATTAACAACATTATCAGCCTTCTTAATCACTCATTCATATGAAGATAAACCGACTATCTATCATAAGCCATCGTCTAATAAACTCACCAAATAGTATTTTTAAAAAGTGTAATTACACAAGACTTCTAGGCTTGGACCTAGATCGACAAAAATGTCCCACCAAACTGAATAAACTTAAAAACAACAAAAACAAAAGCATAACTATTTTTCCTGGCATGATGCTCAACCAATGGAAGTGCTGATGAACATGGAAACTTCAATTCAAACAATTAAACCCACTTATTCAATACAGTGAGATTGATGACCTTCCAATTCCGCCAACGAAACAAATAAATAAGTAATAATAAAAAATAACCAAAGCATCCTAAGAACTGAAGACAGAATAAAGAATAATAATTAAATAAATAAAAAATACCAAGGCCCCAAATTTGTCATAATATATTATTATTCATATATTTATATTTGACAGTTAAAAGGGAAAGTACAAGTCTCGCAAAATTCTGCAGCTTTATCTGTGGATTATACTTTAAAACTACACAGTACCATCATGGCACACGGAGAGCAAGACAGGGAGCTAAGCTAGATAGGTGATAGATCACCCAATTTTTTTTTTATTTCCCGATCCCAATTTTACCCTTCTGCCCTCCGATTTTTTACATTACAGAACAGGCATTAGGGTTTTCATCACTGAAGATCTGAGGAGGGTAAGCATACAACTCCATGGCATAACTTGGTGGGTAATAATGATATTCATTTCTCTTGAGTTCCACCACTTTTGTCTCTTCTGTAGCTGCAGCCTCTGGTTCAGCTTCGTTGTTTTCTTTCTTCTCTTTGTTTTCTTCTTCTCCAGCTTTGTTTTCTTTATTGTCACCACCAACTTCACCTTTCTTCTCTTCTTTGGCGGCAGCATCATCGTTGCCTTTCTCTTCTTTCTTCTCTGGCTCTTGCTTCACAATCGCCGCATGCTTGCCGGTTCTCTTGTACAGGTAGTCTACCAGTTTTGGAGGTTCAAAAATACCTTTCACTGTAACCTGTGAGTTATTTAGATCTGGTTCCGCTGCTTCCACCCCTAAAAGTCTCAAATTTCGTTAAAAATTTACAAGATTTGAAGGTCTCCAATGACAGAATATATGATGTAAGTTGCATTAGAATTAAAATCACGATGATTCTGATCTGAGGTTGGCGGGATTTGATGTCGAAACTGAAATAAAACGCATATTGACTTCAATTGGACCAAATTCTATATAATCTTAATGAATTGAATAATTTAATAAAGCTGGGTTATTCTTGAAAGCTTGGTGAGAGAGAATAAACTTTTTTTTTAAGAGATTCAAAAGGTAAGACATTTTATTGGTCCCAAATTAATACTAAAGTAATAGCACAGCCGTTAATCACAATTAAATAGCTGTACAGAAAGGAAATCGGAATTGCATGACTACCCTTCAATCCTACAAAAAAGAAAAAAGAACATACCTTTTATTCTCAGTATCTGTTTCTTGATATCTAGTGAACAAGCTTCACAATGCATGTGGACCTTCAACACCACTGTGATCACCTGAGGCTGCAGAATCAAACAAAATAACCCTTAAATCTCATAAATAAATCACCTACCCAAAAGGATTGACATGCTTGTGACATGTAAAAAAGTAAAGACCTCTTTTTTCTCTTCAGGCTTTGGCTGCTCTTTCTCTTCACTCTTTTTCTCGCCCTCCGCTGGTGGTTTCGGAATCGGAGACAGAAGCTCAACTTGTCTATGACTTTTCCTTTGAACTCTCTCCAAAACTTTCAATGGATCGGCTTTTTCTCCCTTAACAATCACCTTGTGAGTCTTGCAATCAGTTATTACATCTTCAATTCCTGAAAAAACCAAATACACACATATTCACTCACTCAATCAGCAGAGCTTAGAACCAACAGAAACGATGGTGAATAGATCATATGAAACGAAAATATATTTACCTTCAAAACCTTTAAGACAGCGGCGAACCTTGCGAGCACAACCCTCACAATGCATGTAAGCTTTGAGAACGATTTCTTTCGGTGGAGGAGGAGTTTGTTCTTCTTTTGACTCTTTTGTTTCCTTCGATTCTTCCGGTGCTGATTTCTTCTCCTCTTTCTTCTCTTCAGCTGGTTTTTCTCGTGGTTTCTCCTCTTCTGCTTTCTTTTCCTGCTTGTCCTCCTCTGGTTTCTTCTCCTCTGCCGGTGGTTTCTTCTCTTCCTAAAACAAACATAAAAATTAAAAAAAAAAAAGATTAAATCCAATAAAAAGAAATTTGAATAGAAAAAAATCGTAACACAGATTATGGGTTCTTCAAGACCTCCCCCATTAATGCTCGTCTGGGTTCAAAGTATAGAGAGGAGAATATAAGATAAGCTTTGAACTCTCTCTCTTTCTGTGAAGAGGCTTCTCTCTTTTCTATACTTAATAGTTGTTTGAATTCTACCACTGTGAATACTGGACCATCAGATCTGAGAAGCTAAAATTACAATCAGCCAAATTCATATCATCATTTATTCGACGTGGCTTTTTATGAGGGGGCACGTGCAATGAACGAAGGATGTGCTTCCGACATATGTTGCTATGCTCCGGTTTGGTTTTTTCATTGGGGGCATTCTGGGAATTTCATAAGTTTACGATTTACGATTACCGTATACAACGTAAAAGTTTCGACGTATTCCATTCACCTAAATCAAGTTCATGAAATACGTTAATAGCGTTCCGTTTAGGGAAATGGGCCTACCACGTGAATCTCGTCAACAGCTGCCAATGCCATAAAAACTGTCCGATTCATTCTCATGCCACGTGTCATCACTAAGGGCCATCCAACTAGACCTAAGCTGCCTGTGTGCCCACCGTCGAAAAAACTGTAGGTATTGACATTGTTGTGAAAGGTTGTGATTCCGTCACCCTCCGGTGATTTGCGTCCTTGAACAATCCCTGCAGTGATACTATAAATTTCCTCGACAGCAACACCAATCTGTAGGTCTGTTACTGCTAAGTTAGAAACATTTTAATGTCAAACATTAATGTGGAATATATCTTCAATGCCTTTTCATAAATGCATTAAACCAGCCAGGGTTGCCAAATTTATTATTTTAGTTAACCAACGTTAATTGCGTGATTAACAAGGGGAGTTGAATGTAAAACTTTTAAAAGAAAATTAATAGCTTAATATATAGTGGTTGTACATTTTCTCTACCAACCCAACAAAGTTCTAGGCTTATCATGTGCTGTAGCTTAAATGTAAAATATGTTGCCCAAATCACATGGTTTATAATGAACCAAATCTGATTTTATTAGAATGTGTTCTCATTTTTATTAATTGTTTGTTATGAAATATAAAGTTGAAGGGTTATGTTATTTTCGCCCTAAAGTTTGGTAGGTCCATGTGTAAAATTTTATCATATTATCAAGAAGAAAAGGAAATGTTAGGTGACAAAGCTACCATAAATTAAGGCTTAAATTATCAGCATTAGCAGACAAAACCTAAGGGGTTTCAGTTATTGGTCATTGTAGCAAAGTCCGAATGTGAGTTTTGTGTTATCTTGTCTGTTCAAATGAGATTGTGTTCAGCATTGAATCATCCGAGTTACCAACCTAGAACCAAAGAAGAAAACGGCAACTCTTTCGCATGAATTAACAACCCATTTAAAAAAAAATTAATATAAACGAATATATAACATAAGTGAAGGCAGTAGGCAGGATATTGGTGAAATTGTGGATGTTACACTCGCAAAATGCATGTAAGACTAGGAGTAAATGAATAAAATGAGGTTTTTAATATGAAGAAACTAGTAAGGATGAATACCTAAATTATGAATTTTATGCTATAATTTCTAGAATGATGCATCAACTGTTCTAAAGGTTAACAAAAGTCTAAAAACGAGGCAAGGTTCATATCTAGATTTAAGAAAATAATACATATCTCTCTTAAAATTTATGAAAAAAAACATTTAAAAATAAATTTTGTAAAATTTAACACATACCTCTCATCAATTGTAATTTAGTTAGCATTGACCATATACCTTATTGTCTAGTTAGCTAATGGATGTTAATAGTAAATGCTAAAGGAAATACCGTAGAGAGAAGGTATGCGTTAGTTTCCACAAAACTTACTACTATGTGTTCTTTCCACAAATTTTAAAAAGATTATGTGCTAAAATCCCTTTCGAAAATTATATATATTTTTCTTCTTCTACATCAATTTAAATTTTAATTAATTGTATTTTTCAATCAATTTTGACCATATGAATTAATTCTATTAATTTATAAAGTTTGAGAAACAAATAAAAAATTCGAGATTTTTATTTATTTTTTCTTTTCATTATTTATTTTTTTTGAGAATTAAATAGAAAATTCAAATTTTAGAATCATTAAAAAGAATTGATTGGACTTATTATTGAAAATTTATTTAATATTTAATATGTAATCCATGAGCTAGTACTTAAGTGGGACAGCAGGAATTATATGGAAGAGGAAACATTGTTGGTTCTGATTCATAAGATAACTTATGAGGACCTGTTTGGATGACAATGTTATATGACTTTGATTTGATCGTGAGTGTTGTATTATTATATAATTATTGACTTAAATACAGCTTAGATATATTTCGTATATTATAAACTTTTAACTTTAGAGGATATTGCGGTTTATAATTAAAAAAAGCTGTATACGTGGGCTGTATTTCTTCTAAAAGTAATAAAATATGTCTTGAATCATCCTCAAGGAACAGCCATTAGTGATAAGATTTCTTATCTAAAACTACTTTTTGGTACAATAATGATGCAGAAAACTGTTTTGGATAGTTAAATGTTGTAGGAAAGTGTTGATTAGCTTATTTGTGGGCTATCATTTATCTTCTGTTCTCTCAGTTACGCTAGATTTTTGTTTCCATATCATTTAGTGTAAGTTGACCTCATGCTTGCACCATAAACCCATTCAGACTTAGAACCAACTAAGAGCTAGCACCACCTCAGATTTGCAATGGCTTTTGAATGATGGTGAATAATTGTCTAGCTAGAGGGTTTCCAGTGCAGGGAAAAAATTAATGACCTTATAATTGGCTTCCGGTCTGGGGACCTAACATAGATAAGAGGTCCCCTGCATGCAGCCTTGACAATCGATCCTTAGATCGAACATTTGATTACAGTATCTTCAACTTTGCGGGGCTGTCAAACTTGTTAGGCATGAACGTGATGGTGACTTGTAGAGGGCTGCAATGCTTCAATAAAGATGCAATCAACAATTGTGTCTATATGAAAACATACAGTTGCCTAAATGAACTATCATTATAATTTATAAATAGACAAGAATAAGTAATAAAGAAAGTATCAAAAAATCTTATAAGGTTTAATATTTTCTAGAGAGAGAAATAAAGCATTTGTTGTTTAATTTTTCAAGAATATATTCAATTTTTATTTTTGAACATCTTTCCGTGTATCTACTAGTTTCATGACGGTACAATTAAGTTTCAATAGTGATATTAGAACAAGGTTTTATAGAAATTGTGCCCAAAATTGGCCAAATTTTTTTCTCATTTTTTGATTGATTTAATCGTTGTTTTTAGGATATCTTGATCCGGACGTGTTTTACTCGTCAAGAGGAATCATTAAAAATGGTCGAAAAACGCAAAACCAAAGACCTTTGAGAAAATTTCGAAAATAACCATTTTAAACATCTTATTTACTGATCTGATCAACCCTAATTCAGTTTTACCAATTGGTCCAATTTCAAACTATTTGGATGATTTTACTCTTATGACAAAAAATATACTACAGTTATCTCGCTACAATATACGCGCTACAAACCCGTATTTTGTGTATTTTAATTTTAAATTTTAAATTTTTTAAATTTACAAAATAAATAATAATTCACAAAATTAAATTTATTTACTATAATTGAATTTACATAAAAATACAAATTTTAAAAAATAAAATAAATTATTTTCATCAATTATTATTTATTATGTAAATTTTTAGAAAATAAAATATATTTTAAAAATTTAAAGAAATTATTTCATAAATTATTATTTATTATATAAATATACAAAATAAATAATCCAAAAATTGAAAAAATTAAAAAGATAAAAAATATTAAATACTAAATTTAATTATATAAATTTTATTAAATAAAAGATTGAAACTTTTATTAAAAATAAATTAAAAACGAAATAAATTAAAAATCATAAAAATTAAAAAAAATGATACAATGGTACTGTAGCACATTGAATTTTTTTAAAAATTTTTAAAATTTTAATTTTTGTAAGTTAAAAAATTTTAAAAAAATAAATAACTTTATTATTTAGAAAAGAATAAAAAATTATTATTTTAAAAAATTTATTTCAATAAAAAAATTACAAGAAATTTTAATTTTTTTAAATAATAAATTTTTTAACATACAAAAATGTAAAATAATTTAAAATTTTAAAAATTTAAAAATTTAAAAACCTGATTGTGCTCGGGTCTGGACCTGAGCACAAATTAAAAAAATTAAAAACTTAATTATGCTCGGGTCTAGACTAGAGCATAAATTAAAAAAATTAAAAATTTAATTGTGCTCGAGTGATGATGTCATTCATAAATTAAAAAAATTAAAAAAATTAAAAACTTAATTGTGTTTGGGTGATGACGTCATCACCCCAAGCTTAAATTAAACAAATTTGAAAACTAATTTTGTGTTAGGGTGATGACATCATCATGTTAAAGAATTTTTTTGTGAAAATTTTAAATTTTCTTTATTTGTTAATTTTTTTAATTTGTGCTTGGGTCCAGACCTGAACACAAATTAAAAAAATTAAAAAAATATGTTTTTGTTCGGGTGATAATGCCATTAATGATGTTATCACACTAAAGATAAAAAAAAATTATTTTTTTTATGAAATTTTAAATTTTAAATTTTTTAATTTTTAAAATTTTAATAAATTAATAAATTATTTACTATGTAAATTTAAAAATAAAGAAATTAATAAAAATAAAATTCAATTTTTTATTAAAAAATTACGTAAAATTTTTAAAATTAAATGTAATTAAAAAAAATTCTATTTTATTTTTAAAAATTTTATGTAATTTTTTTATTTTTTTATTTACATAATAAATAAGTTTTTGATTTATTAAAATTTTTATTAAATAAAGAATACAAAAAATTGAAAAATTGAAAAAAAAACAAAATTTGCTACAAAACAGCTACAGTATACTGTAGCGGTACTGTAGTAAATTTTGTTTTTGTTTTTTTTTTAATTTTTTAGTTATTTTGTTTTTAATTTAGTTTTAATATAAGTTTCAATTTTTTTATTTAATAAACTTTATATAATTAAATTTAATATTTTTTTTATCTTTTCAATTTTGAATTATTTATTTTTGTATATTTATATAATAAATAATATTTATTTAAAAATTTTATTTTTAATATAAATTTAATTTGATTAATAAAATTTATACAATTAATTCTTTTCTTTTATTTTTTTCGTTTTTTATATTATTTTTATATTATTTTAATTTTTTAAAAACTAAATAAATTTGCAAAAAAAAATTCAAAAATAAAAAATTGGCCGATGCTTGGGTCTAAACCTGAGCAATGACCATGCTTGGGTCCGAGCACCGACTAGTTTTTTATTTTTTTATTTCTATTTTTTGTAATTTTTTTAAATGGTTTTTTTAAGTAAATATTTGTAATTTGTAATTTAAGAAAAAAATATAACAAAATTAAATTATTATTTTTAATTTTTTTTTATTATTAACTAGCTTGTGAGATTTCATTAAATTTTTATTTTTATTTTACTTTATTAACTAAATAATTAAGTTAGATATTGAATAATAAGTTATGCAATTAAAATTATAAAATATATTTTAATTGTTTTAAATTTACATAATAAATAATAATCAATGACAATATTTTTTAATTTATTGTAAATAAATTTAATTTTATGAATTATTATTTATTCTCTAAATTAAAAAAATAAAGAAATTAAAATTTAAAAAATTAAAATATACAAAACACGAATACTGTAATTTTAGGGTTTATGGTTTTAAGATTTAGGGTTTATGGAGCATATGCTGTAGCGCGTATACTATAGCGGGGTGACTGTAGTATGTTTTTGGTCATGAGGGTAAAATCATCCAAATAGTCTAAAATTGGATCAATTGGTAAAACTGAATTAAAGTTAGTCATATCAGTAAACAGAGAGTCAAAACGAGTTATTTTTGGGAATTTTTTCAAGACCTTCTGGCACGTGCACCACATGCGCCCGAATGTTTCTTAATCCAAATATGTTTGATCTTGACCCGACCAGACCTAGTCCGACTCTGATTTGACTTGATCTGACCTTACAACTTGGTTCATACAACAGCTCGATCCTACCAAACCGTTTGGTTTGATCCATTCTCAATTTGGTTGAACCAATCAAATTTCTTAAACCCGGCTCAGGGTTCAAACCAGCTCCGATTGAATCGAAATTTGGTACCTTAGGTTTTTCAGCATGTCGGATTGATCAGTGACCTTAAAATTTGGATTTGAGCACTCAAAATTCAAAATTCTTTAGAAGTGTACGAAGAAATAAAGGAAAAACATAGATTTTACACTATCTTAGTTTGTGAACACATCAGAGAAATGTTAATTTTACTATTTATAACTTGTATGCAAGAGAAATAAATACTGCAAGAGAAATAAATGCTGCAAGACAAATTTGAGGTTCGAGACCACTTTGACGCATAAAAATATTAAAATATTTAGAGATCGTATATACGAGATAATTATTTAAAGAAAAAAATGATTATTCTAGCTTCTGAGTAAGGGAACATGAAGAATCCTAAAAAGTAATATTTACGGTCACATCTGAGCAAGTATAAGATTAAGTTATTATAACATAATTAACTGTGAGTTAAAATTTATACAGTTTTATTTATTTATTTGTATTATTGTTTTATATTATGGCTAGTAGAATTAATTCTGATTTTGCTAACTATAGAGAGATTAAATAATATGAATTATAATATATGAAAAAGAAGAATTTTCATTTTTAATAACGCATGAAAAAATATTGTATGTTATTAGAAAAGAAAAATCCATAGAAAACACAATTTTAGATAAATGAGAGGAAGATAATGAATTAGCTAAGACAATAATTCTTAATAACATGCTAGATAATTTAATTATTTTATATGAGGGTTATAATACTGTTAAGGAAATTATAAATGTATTAGATAGTAAGTATGGACCGAAATATGATACATATATTCAATTAAGGTTAGCAGAATTTAATAGTTTTGGTATGAATGAAAATGAAAGTATAAGGGATCATATTATTAAGATGGAATTGCTTGTAATAGATTTTTCAAATTCTAGTAATGAAATTTCAGATAGGATGCAAATTTCAGTTATTCTCAATAGTCTATCAAGGATATGGGATCATGTTGTGACCTCAATAACATATGGGCAAAATAATTTGTCTATGATTACAGTGCTTGCAATATTGACAATTAAAGAGGTCATGATGAATAAAAGAAAAGAGGAGAATTGCTCCAAAAATCTTCTCTTACTAAAAAGTTATCAAAATGACAAAAGTAAACACATTGAGAATAATTCAAAATGAAAGAAGAGACCATAGAAGTCTTGACCAAAAAATTAAAACAAAAAACATAAGAAAGATGGGTGTTTTATATGTGGGAATATTGGTCATTTTAAAACCAAATATCCAAAACGTAAAAACAATAAGACGGAAAATAAAGAAATTGTTTTAACTATTTTTGGGGCACTTATTATTGAATCTCAAAATTAATGGTGGATAAATTCTAGTGCTACTAGATATGTGAGCAACGACAAAAGTTAATTAGTCAACTTTGAGAAAAAAAACACTAAGGGAACATCAATTATACATGGGTTATAATATCTAGGTTGATGTTTAAGGCATATGAGATTATACTCATTTGCGAATGCTACCATAATATTGAAAGATGTGTTGTATGCTTTATTAATGAGAAGAAATATGATCTTTGTGTTTGTTTTAAATAAAAAAGGTTTTGATATCAGATTTAAGTATGACTTTGTAACTATAGGGACAAATGATCTTGTAATTCTAAAGGGTAAAAGAATTGATGATATATACACAATTGAATCTATAATAATTAAAACTTCATTTTTTGATTATGTCTATGTGTTAAATTTAAATAATGCTTTACTTTGTCATTTAAAATTAAACAATATAAATATAAATAAAATGTTTAGAATGAGCAATAAAGGAATACTTCTTCAAGTAAATTTGAAAAAATTTGACATATGTAAATCATGTGTTAAAGGTAAAATGACAAGAAAATATTTCTCGAATCATTGAAAATTATCAGACTTACTTAAAGTAGTACATTCGAATTTATGTGGATTTATGAGGACAAAAACACATAGAGGTATGAAATATTTGATCACTTTATTTATGATTATTTTAGATATGGATATATGTATTTTCTAAAGTATAAATCGAAGGCTTTAGAAAAATTTAAAGAATATAAAAAGGAAGTAGAAATATAATTGGGTTACTCAATAAAAAGTATTAAATAGTGATTGAGATGGAGAATATAAAGTTTTTGATGATTTCTGCAAAGTAAGTAGTATAAGACCTATTTATACAATGCCTTATAGTCTACAACAAAATGTGATAGTAGAAAGAAGAAATTAAACTCTATTAAATATGACAAGATCGATGATGTCTTTACATTTTTTAGAAGAGGCATTATCTACAGCAGAAGATATATTAAATAAAGTTTACACAAAAACTAAATTATTAACTCCATATGAAATATGAAAGGGAACCAAACCAAATTTATCAAAATTGAAAGTTTGTGGATACAAGGGCTGTGTTCTTATTCTTAAGCTTTTAAAGGATAAAATTAATACTAAAATAAGGGAATGCAACTTCATTGGTTATGTTGAAAATGAGAGTGATTATATTTTTTTATCATTCAAACAATAATTTTATATAAAGTAAAGATGCTGTGTTTATAGAAACTACAGATACAGTTTTTTTTAAAAAACAACTTGAGCTGCTCAATAAAAATGTGATTCTTATCATTTCATTACAACTTATCATTGATCCTAATATAAAATTGAAAAATACTGTTGATCTCATAATTTTTGTAGAATTTAGTGAAGATGTGCAAGTTAATGGGAAAAAAAGGAAAATTGAACGTTCTCAATGGTTGAAAGATCATTATATCTTTACCATTAATGAAGAAAATCAACTAAGTAATGGTTCCAAAACTTATAACGATGCTATAAGACAGTTTAATTCCAAAGAGTGACAATTGTTTATGAAAGATGAATTGAAATCTATTGAGAAAAATAAAGCTTATGAATTAGTTGATTTACCTAAAGAAAGAAAGTTTATTGGTTGTAAATGAGTACTAAACAAAAAGTTAAAAGCTGATGAAAGTTTAGACATATATAAGGCTAGATTAGTAGTTAAAAACTATACTCAAAAGCCTATGATAGACTTTGTTAATACTTTTTTACCAGTTGCTAAATTCACATCCATTCGTATTATCATGGCAATTGTTGTTAGATTGGATTTTGAATTACATTAATTAGATGTGAAGATAATATTTTTAAATAGTGAATTAAAGGAAGACATTTATATGTCACAAGTAAAGGGTTTTCTGGTTAAAGGACATGAAAACAAAATTTATAAATTAAAGAAGTCTTAGTATAGATTTAAACAGTCGTTTAGACAATGGTATTTAAAATTTCATCAAGCAATCTTGGATTTGAGTTATAAAATGAATATATTGGATTATTGTGTTTATAGTTGGCAATGTCAAGACAATATATATATATATATATATATTCTCATTATATGTGGACGATATTTTATTGGCAAGTAATTGCATAGATATAATTAATATAACAAAATTATATTTTGATACGAAATTTAATATGAAAGACAAGGGTGAGATATCTTCTGTTCTTAAATTAAAATTACCAGAGATAGAAAATCAAATATGTTATATCTAGATTAAAAGAATTATCTAGAGAAAATATTTAAACGGTTTAACATAGAAATTTGTAAATCAGTTAATATACTTACGTGCAAGTCAACTATTTTAAGTAAAGATTTATGTTCTCAAAATAAAATCGAACTGAAATAAATGTATAAAGTACTTTATGCACAGGCTATTGAGAGTCTAATGTATACAATGATTAATACAAAGCCATACTTATCATATGCAGTGAGAGTGGTAAGTATATATCAATCAAATTCAGGAAGAGACATTAACCAGCAATTAAAAGGATCATAAGATATCTAAAAGAAACTAAATGTATGAAATTTTACTTTGATTTACATGATTTAAAATTTGTTAAATATTGTGATACAAATTTTACAAGAGATTTGAATGATAGAAAATCAACAAGTGGCAATGTGTTTCTATATGGTGGAACAATAGTTTCTTGATTAAGTAAGAAGTAAGGTTGTGTAGCGAAATCTACCATAGAGACAGAATATATTTCATGCAGTACAATGGTAAGTACAGTTGTATGAATTAAGAGATTTGTTGATAATTTACAATTAAATTTATTTAAAGAACTTGTAAATATATTTTGTGACAATAAATCTGTCATATATTTGATTAAAAGTGGAAAAAATACCTTTAAGGGTAAACACATTGATATTAGTTATTATTATATTCAAGATATAATAAAAATGAATAAAATTAAAATTGACTATATTTACTTTGAAGAGATGGTAGCCGATTTTATAATAAAAGGATTATCTTTGGAGAAGTTTAGAGAGTATATTACTATGAGTTTGAGAATCATCTAGATGTGTAGTTAATATGCAGAAAACATGTATTATTTTTTAAGTATTAGAGACACCTGAGAAAATAATGATATATCTTTATCTGATTAATTGTGCATATTGGTCGTACAAAAGATAGAAAATACTATAGTGAGGTTAACAAGAGTTATAATAAATCATATTGAAAATAAAGTTTGTATGAAAATATTAAAATAAATTTATGTAACACCGAATGTTTAGTGTGTAAGTTGTCATGAAAACTAAGTATGAACACAGTTTTTCTTAGTTTCGGTTGTAGCACCATTTTACTTTTGTAAAATGTATATACCATAATTTTATGTTTTAGTTATGGTATAATAATGATAATTGATTATGTGTACATGATATTCAATAATTAAAAGTAAACCTTATCACTTTGATCAAGTAGAAGATTGTTATATATGATCAAGTGAAAGTGACTTGTAGAGATGTACAATGGTTCAACAAAGAGAAATGACATAATTGTGTCAATGTGAAATTACACACTTGTCCAAATAAACTATTATTATGTAATTTATAAATAGATAAGGATAAATAGTGAAAAATGTATTAAACAAACTTACAAGATTTAGTATTTTTTAGAGAAAGAAATTAAGTATTTATTATATAATTATTTAATAATATATTCAAATTTTATTTTTGAATATCTCTCCATGTATCCGTCATTTTCATAATGGTTCAATTAAATTTTCACGATATTTATTTTTTTAATTTCAGTTAGACACTGATGTGATATAAATTTTTGTTTGTTGCAAAAATTTTATTTCATGCTGTTAATTATTTAAATCTGAAAGTTAAAACCTTCCTATCTAATCTTTATTTACTTTTTTATGATTTGAACGTCCATCAAAGGACATGTTTTTACTGAGATAATGCAATGACAAATATAAGTAAATCAAATAATGGATGATTATTATGATTTGTACAATTGTACTGTAGTTAACAGTACCGGAGTCATGTGATATTAACAGTAAAATATATAGCAAATTATTTTCCAAAAATGCTACCTCGCTAGTCGGTAACATTATCGTGCTAAACCGAGGTTCATTGAATTTAAAAATAAGAAATCAAAATCAAAAGTAAAAGTTGTAAGAGAGAATCAGTACTTTACAGAGCTGGAGGTTTTTGTCATGCTCTAATCCATTCCTCAAAACCCAAATTCATGACCGAACTGAATAGAAAATTCAAATAAAATTTTATTTAATATTAAAATGTGGTGATTTTTAAATCATGTTTATATAAGATGGAAATAATACATGTTAAATCTTAAAGTACAATAAAATCACTACAATCTCAAAGCACGATAAAATTATTATAATCTCGTACGAACACTAAAAACTCGACAACAAAACCTTTTTGAATCTTTTTACTATAATGTTTATATTTATATCAATACAACAGCCGGAGAAGACATCCATCGTGCTCTAGTGGCCGAAGAAGATAGCAAATTTCTCTCGCTATAGGCCCTAGACATTCGAACAAAAGCCCTCACACTGATTAGGCCCGTTAACGGGATCTAATTTCAATACTTGAGGACAGTCCACCTCGAAAATTAACTTAACACAACCTTTGCCTTTTGCTCCTTAATTTGAAGTTTCTAGAGCTGAGATTAGTTGTAAAAAGCAAACATAATCGATCTTCTTAGTGGCTTCTTTGAATGCCACATGCTGATTGACATGTAATCTTCAGCTAAGTTACTTGATTCGTGGCAAAAGCCATCAAGGCCCACATGACATGATCACTCGATATGTATCCTTTCGGCATGTAATTCAAAACCTGAACAGAGATTTCCAAGATGTGTTTCTTATCACGGATATTCGGTGGCAAATGTTATTGTTAAAGAACGAAGCTTTCTGTTCTGTTTTACCTTTAAACTTTGATGAACCATCAAATTATTGTATATATTAAGGGTCTGCAATGGTTCCAGTTCAATTTAAAATCGTCAAGAATCGAATCAAAAATATTAATTTTGAACTTGAATCAATTCTTTTAGGGTAGGTTCCAGTTTTTATTTTTTATCTTTTAGAATAGGTTTGGATTCAATTTAAGAATAAAAAATTATTTTTCAAGCTAAATAAATTAAATTTTACCTCATATTCAAATATAAATGCTTAATTATTGAGTTATATATATAAAATTACACAATTTATTAATTTATTAAAAAAAACTTTTTGTTCGCTATGTTATATAGAAAAAATTAATTAATGTGTTTAAATATTTTATTTAACTTAATTTATTATATTATTTATAAAATAATTTAATAAAATCGTAACGTATATATATCTATTTTAAAATTGTCAAATAAGTAAACAATTATTATAAATAAAAATATACATTGTATAATATTATTAGATATAATTATACTATTATAAAAAAAATTAAATTTCTTATTTTAGTGATGTTTAATATTAACTTGAGTAATAATACAATATTTTTTTAATAATTTATCCTATATCAATTCTTTTTAATAACTTATTTTTTTATATTTCATTCACTTAATTTTTCATCATGCATATAATATTTTTATAATTTAATTTTTATAATTTAATTTTTTTATAAAATTAAAAATTAAAAAAGTTAAGATAATTGATAAACAATGCATCTTATTTTTGAACTAAAATTAATTATAATAAAAAATATGATATTTTGTTAAATATAATAAATTTTAATTTAAAAATTTTAAAATTAAATTATTTAAAATAAATTTTGATTTCGAGTAAAATCAAAATCGAAATTGGTGTTGAGCATCACCACTATATACAGGTTTCATACATGTGGCTTGGCAGAAACGGGTTGCTGCTGATGGAATTAACCTTGTTGGGATCATTTCAGCCACTAAAAGAAAATCGATAATAATCGAAGATCCTACCGACTTTAAATCTTTTCGAAGCGTTAAAAGCAGATTACATGAACTATATGCAGTAAAACAACTAAAAAGCAAGTAAGCAACATGATTATCATTAACTTTTGCAGTGGACATATCGGGCTTCAGTTTTGGTGCATAGGCCAATTGGCAGTCGAGACGCCATCAAAATATTATTGCTGCAGAGGTCCTATACGATTGCCCCAACAAAAAGCACAGTAATCATTAACCAGATAAAATTTAATCTAATATTATTCATGATCTTTAATTTGACATCGGTTATGATAAATTATTATTTAATCTAAAAATTTAAATCATAACTTAAAAATATTTTAAGATGATCGTTGCTTTACTAATAATGTTAATATATTAACAACCCAAGTGCTGTGTCAAGTAATTAATTGGAGTACTAGTGCGCCTCGATGTAGTGCATCCTATGTCTAATATCATTGACGTCTACATTGTCAATTTTATATGTAATCTGATCCTAATAGACAACAACAAATCATTTGGCAATTGCGATGATACAATTTATAAAAATAAGTGGAAACGAATTCATCCATGATTTCGATATATAATGGAGGTAGCTAGCTAGCTAGCTAGCTAGCTAGGCAGCTACTCGCACTAAAACGATGGAAAGATTCTCGAAGTGTTGCACTTATGTCCGAGAAAAGACCAACATATCATGGTAAGATTATTTGATTGGCCATGCACGATATATTGATAATGTTATGTGGAACCCATTTGCATTGGGGAAACAGTATATATTATTCTTTCCAGCTTTTTGAGGTCCATATTTTCATGCACCGAGACTTGATTATGACAAGAAAGACATCACCAACGTGACAAATGAATGTGAACCCACCAATGGCAGTAATATTTTTAGCATACTGTGACTGTAACGTGGCCGGAAGTTTGACGGGATTGAACAATGAAGAAGGACCCGGTTATTAAAAGGTATTAAGTATTCGATTAGGGATAAATTAATAATTATAACAAATTTTTAACAATTCATGTGGCATGATTTCTTTGAAATTTATTCTAATTATATGATTGGAGGGAATATGATGTTTCAAAAGCATATAAATTGAGTGAGTAGTTAATCAATTGATTGTAGCTTATGTTCTTGCCAATCATTATAATCTAGGCCAGCTAGTCTAGATGTTTGAACAACAACGTTTACTACGTAGCTTACATCTTTTACTTACTTTATTATGAACATTTATTTTTGTGTTTGGAGCGCAGAAAATATCGGTGTCCAAAAGTTACCGGTTTAGGGAGGAGCTGTGCTATAATGGAAAACTATAAAAATAGAACTCTCTAATTCTGATAAAGTTAAAACATGCATGATTCTGAGTTTTTTAAACTAATTATTTCATTTGACATATATTTTTGTATTTTTTTTTAAAATTTATTTAACAAAAAAAAAATTGTATTATAGTTTAAAATTTATTTTTATATTGCAAATTAAGTGACTTTTGACAATGAAAGTTTTTAAATGTACTCATAAATTTTGGATAAAACTTATGTAACAATCACTAGTTAGATAATTATTGATTTTTTATACTATCAATGTGATACTTATGTATTACTGATCAACAAATGAGTGACATATTAAGTGTCGCATTAATTGTAATATAAATTTTGTATTTTTAATATTGTTGATCTAATGTTACTTTTGTAGATATATTATAGATAAATTTTATTATGATTTTATCCTTCACATGATTTGCTAAAAGGGAAACACTAATTTATATGTTTGATTCATCGAAATAGAGCCTTTTATATTAGGTTTAGCTGATATTAATTTAGTGTTGCCAATTGTAGTCATACTATAGAAAAAAAAAAATTATTAAAAACCTGATCTATGATTATGTTTGGTACAATTTACTTCTACTTTTAAAATACAGTTAAAAAAATATTTAGTAATTAAACACTAATTTTTAATAAAATTATTTATTTATTGTTATTAATATTTAACTCTTATATTTTATCTCACAACAATTTTAAGATTACAGTATTTTAATATGAATCGTGCCTTAACTCTGCTTACAAAATAGCAATGAATGCAGAAACTGATTGCGTTTCTGCCAATTTTCCTAAATGCTGTGTGGATGCTTTAACCTTAGGTTTTGAAGAAGAAGAAAAATATTTCTCCGAATGTAAGAAAATTTATTTTTTCTACTGTGTTTAAAGAGTTTCGAAGTTGTCATATTTCATGGAGTGATGTTGATGATAGAGATAGATGGTTCGAACGAATAATGATTGTGAATTTGCAGGCTTGAAACAACAACATACTAGGAAGGTATGGATTCTTTACCTATTTTCATTCTATATAAGGGAAGTGAAAAATAGATAGGTGACATTAAAATCATTTACGGACTATTTACATCTTAAAAATTATTTTAAATAATTATATTTTAATAAAATTTTATATTACAATATTAATTATGATATATTTTACTATTAAAAATATGATACGTCTGTTGTTGTTCTATACTTCAAATAATAATAATAACAACTCTTAAAAATAACAAAAATAATATAAATAATCTCATTCTTTATTATATTATATTATATGTATATTATATTTGGTGTGATTAAATTTTTCTAATTGACATTGACGTGATGTTTCTCATATCTCGAAGAGTTTTAAATTCATGAAAAGTTCATTTTAAGGAGGTGATGGTGTTGTTCTCGAATTATTTTTATTGAGCCAGGTCAACCATGGATCCTAATACCTCGCTATGATATCACAAATTTTTTTCCAGGCCCAATCGAGCATGGACCTTGAGCATATAATTGACCTTATTCTTATATTAAAAATCAGTACACCGTGTGACACTGATACATAAAAAGAAGGAGAAGATCAAGTCAACACTTCATCATTAGATTACCCTTATTTCTTGAAAATTAAGGACCTGCTTATCAACTTATTATAATTTTAAATATCTATATAAACAGGAAAAAAAAGGAAAAAAAGTAAAGGTAGGGATTGACAATGTTTCAAAGGAAAAACATGTCACGCCAAGATATATGAAACACCTAAATATTAAAATTTAATTTATATATCTTTATAAAAATTACTTATAATAAAATTCGCTTCGACCACTTCTTAGAATCTGAGTGAATCCTACTAAATACTTATATTTTCTTACTTTCATATGGTCTTTTCATAATTCTTACGTAATAAAATTTCATGGAACATATATAAATGCTCTCAAATCCCATCATTATCACATATCGAGACTTCGTGCCTCATTACAATATGTATACATCATCTATATTATATACAGACGCATATATGCATATGTTTCATACATACACATAAATATGACATGTTCAAAGAATGATTTATGCAATATGCGTTTAATTGTTCTAACCCCAAGTGCCAAAACTATATATTGCACCAATACTGCGCGATCTGGGAAAAAATATAAAAAATAGAATGAGTTTAAGGCTCAGCGGGTGAACATAATTTGCAAGAAAATATTTTTTCATAAATAATTATGAAATTGCTTAAACTCATGCATAAATTAAGTGTCAATCACATGTTTAACATATTTCATAGTACAATTAATTCAATTCACATCAAATATGTACCCAAAATAACATATCATGGTTGGCGAAAAATTTCACCCAATAAGAAGAGTCAAAAACATACTCGACGGCCTCGTATTTGTTGGAGATATGCCATAGAATCAATTGTGTTATAGGATTTAGGTTATATGTAATTTGTACATATTAATTAATTATAAATAATTAATTATTTATGATTAATGATATAATACTATTCACCATTTTGTGGTAGTTGCTGCGATTATATAAATTTATAAAATGGGGTCATGTGATGTATTATGTGTCAAGATTCTAGCTATAAAGAGTTGTATATATGAGTGCATATTCTCTATTTAATATATCCGAATAAGTTTTTGGTTGAGATGATGTCATTAGAGACAATGACATTGTATGAGACAATGACATTATATGACTGACATGTTTTATTGCTGCTATTGATTAGTATTTGATGCTAATAGTTGGGTGATGAGTTTTATGTCATAAGAGCATGAACACGGATGATATGTTAGAGAACATGTTACTAATGTGACCAAACATGATGAACACATGGGTGAATATTCACAGTCAATGATTTTTCACACAGTCGTAATAGTATACCACTAATCTTTTAACTTGAGATATCACGATTACCTTTTACACTAAGGCATATCATTCACTTGTGTAAATCGCACTGAGTTAGCCACGCTTGGTGAAAGAAGCTAGATGGTTTTATGTTTTTATTGTATGAGGAAAGTGATGATCAATATGGAATCTGCTGGCTCAGATATTTGAGCTTGAGATCCTAGGCAGTACTATCATACTCGGGAGTAAAATCTTTGACTAGGGTACACAGTTTTCGAAAATGAGTTTTGCGTATACGTGAATCCTATATATGGTTGAGATTCTAATTCTATGATCGAGTTAGGAGTTTGACGACACTATGACCCGCACTCAATTGGGAGTCGAAAACAAATAGACTTTACTACACGTAAGTGTGACTATATAGGTTTATCTGAAAATATATTCTCTATGTTCTGGGGGTCATGATATCTTGTTAGAGGTCACTCATGATCATTGAGAATTTTAGTTACAATGATTTGTACTGAAGTGAAGCGAAAAAATTTGTATTGACTCATGTCCAGTTCACAGTGAACCTAAGAGTCACATATATTAATCTATATGTAAACACTGTTCTATGAACAAAAGGGTAAAATAGATATTTAATCACATCAATTATTACATGTGCATGACTTAAAATAAATTAATACATTAATGAGGTTTAGGTGAATTTGAATTAAGTCTAATGATATAAATATCATGAAATTAACGTTATGATTTGGGATTTAACATAAGTTAAATCTTAGTATGTTGCCCTATGTTGACGCATTCGGAGATTTCGTTAGCCGGTTAGTGAGCGGGGTCAAGGGACAGTGCCCTTGCAGGGGATTAAGGCCGCAGCCTTTAAAAAGTAAAGAAAATAGTGTTAGAAAATGAAAAGAAAAAGGGTTAAAAATCTATCATAAGTATGAAGAGATCGATACTTGGAATGAAAGTATCGATACATTCTTTGAAAGTAACGAAACATCCATTAAATGTATCTATACACTAAAGATGCATGTCGATACTGATGAACAGATTGATATTTATGAAGAAAGGTATCGATATTTTGCAAGTCAGAGACTTGGGAATAAATTACAAATTGACTAGATCGATACCTATGGAGAAAGGTATCGATACAAGGTAAAACAGAGAGTTCGAAAATAATTACAAGATAGACCAGATTGATACCTTCATCAAAGGTATCAATTCTTTAAAAAAAGGGGGATCAATACATAAAAGCAAATTTATTGATGCTCGAGATCGATGGAAATTCCATAATTGAATTATTAAGGAATGAATCGATACCTAAACAAAAAGTATCGATACCCAACCTAAAAGTATTTGTAATTAGTCCAAAAGTATCAATGCATGATACTAATTTGAAAAAAAATTTGACTGACAGTTTGGTCTTTTCACCCTCTATTATAAATACCAAGAGAGGGTGTGGGGGGATTTGACCCTAGTATCTTCTTCACTCGTTTTCTCCCTCTCTCACTCTAAAAATACCTCTCTCGTTCTCTCATTTTAATTTAACTAAATCTTTCCAAATATTTGGCTTATTCTTGCAATGTATGTTGCCAAAAGAATAACCTATCATCTCTTATACAAATTGGTACCAATTTCAAACTGGAAATAGTAAGGAAGTAACTAAGGTTCAAAGAAAAACTTGGGGTTTTGCCTTCAAACGAGAATGCATGGATTTTAAGGACTTCTACAGGTTCCAGGTAGGTTTATTAACCCATTACAAACTTGATTTTAAGCTTTAAAACAAATTAAAATATTAGGGTTACTATTTACCCGAGACTTTCATTGATTTAGCGTAGAAAATGTAGATTTGTGATAAGTTGGGTTAATTGGAAGTATATGGTGATTGTAAATGTATTGGATATTGGTTGAAAATAGTATAATTCATTTTAGATGAAAATATGAGTTAGGAATACTCATTGCTATGGGATTTCATTGATGAAAATCGGATAAATGGCTCGTTAGTTTAACCTCGTGAAGTAATATGTGTAAACTAAGAAAATTTTAGACATAATATCCACAAACATAACATTTAAAGCATATTATAAATTATTTAGAATGTTGGAATTCATTAAACTATGCATGCGTGGAATTAGGCACCGAGCACCCGAGAGAGAGACCTAGAAGGCACGAGGATTAGTATAGGGAGTGATTACCCTGCCCTTTGCGGTGAGTGGATCTTTAAATGTTTTTACTTTCTAAAATGTTTTATAAAACTTATTATTTTATGAATAAAGAAATAGTTTATTTATTGTTGATTTGAAATATATATGAATAACCTGTAAATGGATTTGATATGCATGTAGCTATGAGGCCAAGAAATGTAAATATGAGATTGGCCATGAGGCCAAGTTAATATTGAAAATGCATGTTTTATAATGTTGTTTAAAATGAAATGATTATAAATGATCTCGTCTCTGGTTATATATGTGGATTGTATTGGTGATGTGGCCAGGATTATTAATGCTGCAGCTAAAGGGAAGTAGCCTAGGGATGGATCTATTAAGAGACCGCCTAGGTGAGTACGCCACAGGTAGGGCAGGTATAAGAGATGTTAATGTTATGGATTGCCACTTGCGGGATTCTTGATGACAGTCATGAGTATCACCACATGACTACTTGAAGTTAACGTCAGTGGTGGATCAATTTTAAAAAGTATTATGCATTCTTTATCTTAAAAAGAATTGTTTTATTTAAATGAACATTGTTTCACGTGCATAAAGTCTACTGACGGTCTCCGGTTTACCATGGCCAAGGTAACCACCGAGAAAGGGATTCAACCTATTGATTTTAAATAATAGGCCATGATTTTATTAAAATAAATTGATTTATGTGCAATTATAAATAATTTTTTTAAAATATATTTTTATTAACTCACGGAGTATATTCCCATAAACTCACCTTCCTCACCTTTTTCACCTTCCAGTTTTAGGAGATTGAGAATAGAAAAATGTATTGTACGAGTGGTGGTGATTGATTAAGGTTGTAATGTCCTCAGGTGTTATTTTCATCCTCAACTCACTTATTTGTTATCATAGTTCACTGGGTATGTTTGAGTAATTTGTATTTATAATTAAATATGGAAATAAAGGAATGAAATTTGATATGTACTGTATATGTATTTTAAATTAAGTATACTTTATTTATATAAGATGATTTGAAAATATTTCGGAGAGACAAGTTTATGTGATTCATGATATAAGGGATAAGTACCTAAGTAGCCTTATAGTCCTAAGAGACATGTTCGGGGATTTAAAATGTGTCTCAAGGGTCTGTGGCGGTTGTCACGTGTACACTCCACCGACGGGGGTGTGACACTGTAAATTGATGATAAATAAAATAAATATCATTAAATCAATTAATAATATTTCATATTGACGAAAATTAAATTACTCCGATAAGTTGATTGGAAGATAATTTTATTCTTTAAAAGTAAAGAATAAATTTTTCGACAATAACGCGCTAACACCCATAAGTTCGAAAAATATTCTAGTAATTACTAATACCATAAATATAATTTACGGATATATGAGAGACTGATTGATATATGTTTTAATTTATATATTAATAAATAAATTAGTTTATTTATTAATATTGAATAAATGTTATTATAAATCAAATAAATACTTATTTGACAAGTGGCACCATAAGATGTTGCCAAGTGATAAAATTAAATGAATCATTACTTGACAAATGACAAAATCAAATATTGTTAAGTGTCAAAATCTTTATCATGCTTATCCATTATGATGCAAATCAATAGTGTGGATTATGACACATAATATTTATGAATTAAATATTTTAAAATTTTAAAATATTTAATTAAATACTTATTTGACAAGTGACATCATGTAAAGTAGTTAAGTATCAAAATCTTGTTAACGTTTATCCATAATAATGGAAATCAATAGTAAGGATTTTGAAACCTAAATTTTTTATTTTTTTATTAATTTTATTATTACTTAATTGTTACACTATAATAAATTTATCAATTAATGACACACGCATTAATGTTACTAAATATTAAATTTTCGTTACGCTTAATATTTTATGACATTTTTTTTTGTTACATCTGTATTCATCTTTTCACCATTGCTAAAGGGTTAATGTGGCGATTGAGCATTTCGTCACACAATTATAACTATTAGACGACGAAATTGAAGATGTCACATTATTGAAATTCATTTGTGACTTGTATTTTCGTTACTAAATGCTAAATTTTTTTTGTTACAAAATAACATTAAACGTCACGATATATAAAGTAAAACCATAAGTGACGATATAGTCGTCACCTATTGTAATAAGAAAATGTCATAGAAAATATTAATGTCACTACATATTTGTAAAAATTATAATAATTAGTCATAAAAAGTTAATTGATGATGATGAAATTCATCATGAACAAAAATTACTTTTCGTCACGAAATAATAAAATTATGGTCGTCACAAAATAAATGCAATTCCTGATAATAAATGTCATCACTTAATGTTTTTTTTATTCAATTAAGAATAACAATATTGGGATCATCATAAAAAAATTGCTAATTGGTAATGGTAAATTTCATCAAGAACAAATAATTTTTTTTGTTACTGAATGTAGTTTTTGTTCAATTAAAAATGACGAAATTAAGAACATCATAGAAAAAAATAAAACTTGTGGCATATATAGTTGATTAAAATTACGTCATAAATTAATTATTATAATGTTACCATTAGTTGACTATTGTATCATTATGTGTGATGAAAATTATATTGTCCCAAAAATATGTATATTTTTTTGCGACACATTTTATATTTGTCATTATATTTTCAGTGACATTTTTTAAATGTACTAAATGGAGTATTAAAAAATAATTTTCTTTTGAAAAATTCAATATAAATAATATTTTAAATGCAAATCCTATGTAAATCATATTGCATCATGGTAAATTACTTGAACATAGCATAAATAAAATAAATCAACATTATAATTCCAATATAGTAAAGAAAGGTATCCTGCATAGAAGTAACTTAGAATTATAAAGTAATGTAATGGATTAACAAACTTGACAATAATAAAATATCCCAATGCATAAAAAATTAAGAATCCTCAAATAATAAGTATCAAAGATAACTATAACAAGCTTGCTACGTGAGTTTTCATGATGTCAAGTCCTATGTCAATGTTGTTTTTGTTGAAGGGATATCTGTCTCACTTGAACCTGAGTTAAATAAATTTAGTTGTCATCATAAACTTAGATATACAGCATTCTTTTGCCAACAAATAAAAAGAATTAACAAATTTACATAGTTCATAGTGCATACTACTTTACTCCAAACACATTAATGCAGAATTTGTAATGTCATTATCATACAAAATTTATTCTTCAAAATGGAAATAGGTAGAACAATAATATAGTAAAAACAAAAAAATAATAAAATTTATACTTGAAAATTAAGGAATGAGCACTTGGATTCCAGCAGCTAATAAAGCTTGGGTCATAGCTTCCATTTGATTTATAATCACATCATAATTTGATTTATATTGTTGAAGCTCATTTTGTGTTTATATAAGAGTTTCCTTTAACTCAGCAACACTTGCATTTGATATTTTCTTAATAGGTTTTGGTCTGTATCCAAGCCTCTTAATGTACCCAGACCTAGTACCAAGTACTTCATCCACGATGGCATTAATGCTCTTAGATTCCATTCCATCTTCAATAGGATTTAACAATAACTCCTCATTCTTTCCTAAAAAATAGATAAAAATTATTAGTAACTAAAATTATTATGCTAAAGAATTATGATTAAATATTTTTTTGAAAAATCTTAAATATGTTGTTTGAGCCTCAGGTGCTAACCATTATTTACTCTTTAAGTAATGAGTTGCTTTAAAAAATTTCATCCTATTAGATTATTGGTCATCTTTATGCTATATAGTTGTAAATACAATAAATTTTATTGTCTAAAAGAATGTAAAAATCTACCATGGCATATTGACTTGCAACAAATGCACTCGATCCTTGGTTATGAGTAAACTTGACTTTTTGTCAAACTCTTTGATTGGTTTCACACCTCCTCTTCATAAGTATAAACAAGTTACATGGTATAAGTATAATTAAAAAAAAAATTAATATATGAACAAAAAATAAAACTTAATAATTAGGATCCTTGAACAAATCACACAAGCATTCCTAATTTTTTTTTGAGTCAATTGGAACTTATGATGGTTATTTTGGTGTGCCACTTCATCATTCTCAAAATGTTTATAGTACTTGTGGAGCCTATAATGTTGGTTTCTGGATAATTTCGACACCATGGACATGTCTGAGTTGTTGATGTAATCTTCATCCAAGTCATATGAAATTTTGTCTAAAAAAGAAAATGAAAGAGTGATTATAATTTATCATAACAATATATAAAAAATCATAATTAATACTTCTTATATTAAGTCTTTCCAATACATAAAAGTTGTCTTCATCCTTCAAAACTCTCCATTTTGTTGGCATCAAGATGAATTGTCGAGAAATGACTCCAATTTAGAAGATAACTTAGCTGATTGAATTTTATAAATAGGCCTACCCTTACTTGTTGCTATTTCTATTACCATCTTATTATTTTATTTTATGAGTTTTTCAAGTCCTAGCCCCCGTGTTGGACCTTGCACTATTTTAAGGGGGATAGAAGCTACATCAATGTTAAACAATATCACAAATATTATAAAATTATTTATCCATTCTTATTTTTCAAAAACTTTATTTGATTGAACCCTATTAGGTGACTGACCTTGAGCATTTGATTGAACATTAACTGATTGACAGCATTTGATTGTACATTATTTTCTTACGTATCTAAGTGAACATTAGTTGTCTGGACTTGAGAATTAGAGTGAATATTAGATGATTGGCTTTGAGCATTTGGTAACTAAAGTTGATTTGTAGTTTTCTTTTTCTTACCTCATTTTCCTGGTGCCATCTTGAACAATAGAAAAAAAAATGATTATAATTATTTACTAAAATAAAAAGACTAAGTAAATGAAGATTGTTAATTGATTAAGGTAAAAATAGAACTATGATAACCAATTAACACTCTTGTTAACACAATTTAGCCTTTAAAATTTTAAAAAATAAAAGCATGTTAACCAGTTTAGCATTTTGTATATTTTGTATAATACCGCCACTCTTTCTTCCTCCAAACCCAAAATAATAAATCTACATCTATTAAGTCTTCTCTGTGAAAACATGCTGCAATTGTGATCTTATAAGCAATTTACATCTAATATCATACATACACAAACGTAAAAGTTAAAACATACAATAAACAATTTGAAACAATTAGTGAAAGACTTAAAACACTCAACCAAAAAAACTTGAATATGAAATACAAAAATTGAAACGATTAATGAAAATTTAAAATATATAATAAAATAACTTAAAATACATAACAAAATTACTTAAAATAATTCATCAAGAAAGAGAACCTGAGCTGAACTTGTCTTTAGCACAAAGTGTGAATTTATGTATAAATAATAAAGAAATTGATTGAATATATATGGCATGCAATTGCATGCATGTTTAATGATAATTATTAATGCAAAAAAGAAAAACCTTTAATATTTTTGTTGATGCAGCAAAAGTCCATTCTGTGGATCCTGTGCACCAACAACGATCTTTTTCTTCTTTTACTTGACCTACAACTACAATCAACAGCTATGGAGGTAAAAAGTCGGTTGTCAACCCTCTGATACTTAAGGTAGGGTTTTACTTTTTAATATAAGAGAGAAAAAGAGGTAAGGAGAATCTAAGCTTCTTTTAACAGAGTGTTCTCATCATCCTCCATACTGGTAGCCATTAGCCTCTTTTTATAGGTGTGAGTTTCTCAAGCTTAGTAGAGTTTTATCAAATTTGGAAATAATAATCCCAATAGTATTTTAATTTCAAGAATTATGGGAATTCTATTTTATAAGCATCGACTTTTTAGATTTTATGGGATTTAGCTCTTCTTGCAAAATACTTTTATCAGGCTAATAATTCTTATTATGGAATAATCCGGAGAGAGTTTGGGAAGAAAATGAATCATTCGTAGATACGTAACCGTAGTGAGATCTCGAGTGTCTTTTTTTGAGACTCATTTATTCATCTGAGATGAGTTTAGGTATTGCATATCTGAGACCTTTATAAACTATGGCTGAGACCCTTGTAAGGATTGGCTGAGACTTTTTTGATCTATGACCATGTCCTTTATAAGCTGTAGCTGAGACCCTTGTAAACTGTGGCCGAGACCTTTATAAGTTGTGGCTGAGATCATTGTAAGTTAGTCTCGGAATGAAGTTCTGACCTAGATTTTTGACATGATCTTAAGAGGTTTCGGCTCTTACTACTCCTGAGGTCCTTGCTATCCCTTGAATATTTCTTCTTAGATTGGGCCAGGTCTCGGGATATTCCTCTGTTCTTCATGAAACTCTATTCTAGGCCCATAGCTCATTGGGCTTTACTTAGGCTCTGAATTATATCCTTAACATCAAGTCCTATAATTTTAGTCAAATAGTGGCTGTTTGGAAAAATCTAAAAGTTATGATTTAAAAAGACGTGCTTATACGTAAACTTTTAATGCTAACTCAAAATTCACAAGCCTTCATCCATGCTGCAACTTTCAATTGGCTTATCGGACAACATCGTATTGTTTCCCAAAAAAGCCAGTGTAGAACTCTCTTGATGTGCCAAGGCAGTTAGCAAAGGGTAAAAGGACTGCGAGTGCCTCTCAGGCTTTTAAGGTTAAGATTGGGCCTTTGGCCCTTAGGAACATGGCTGAGACATCTGCTCCCTAAGATGTTGCTGTCATCGACCTCTACTAAAGGAGTTGAGGCCCGAGGTGACATGCCACCTCCTCTTGCCTTCAAGACGGATAAGGGAAAAAACAAGAGGAAGGTTATTGTGGTGGATGAGGATGATGAGCCGAGGTAAAAAGAAAAGGATGCCTGCTCGAAAAAAATGGTAGTAACATCGTCACATCGTCACATCTCATTTTCTCTCATATAATCTTTCTTTAAACAAAAGGAAGTTCTTCGCCTACTTCCTTCCTTGTATCAATCATAAGGTGGAGAAGATCTCGCTCGCGTACTCTAGCGGCTGCTACGCCTTGGGGGTTTTAGATTACCTTCTGAGGTGGCTGAGGTGAGTAAGTTGATCCTCATTCTACTTTTCAAGGAATAAAACATTCTTGGTCTTTACTAACATCTTTTATTTGCATAATCTGCTTAGATGCAATATGCCGCTGTAGTCTGCCGAGACGCTATTGATGTTTTCTTCACGGGTTTAGTGGTTTCAGAGACTGTCTGGTTGGGGTAAAATGTTGAGGAAGCGGAGAGGAACTTAGCCATGGAGTAAACTCAGCTCGAGGCTGAGAAGGAGAAGTGGGCTCGAGAGATGGAAGAGCTTCAAGTCAGAATGACTACTGTATAAATCTTCAAATGCGGAATTCAGTAGGAGAATGAGCATCTTTGAATATGATTTGAATGAGTCCAAGGCGGAATGTCATAGGCTTCGTCATAGTTAAGAAGAAGAGGTTTATATTTCTGTGAGATGTTCTAAGATTGGTATTCAAACTTGAATCTGACTTGGCTATATGAGACTTTGTGACATGCGCGTCCACCTTCTGGTGAAAACTCTTCAGATAACATCTACTCTGAGGGAACCCCTTCATAACTTCGAGAGTCCTTATGTTCCTCCTGCTAATCAGACTGACACTTCAACTAATCCATCTATTTCCCTGCCTCACTTAAGAAAATTGAATTGTGTGGCTCTTTTTGTTTCTTTGCCTCTCTTTCATTCTTCACATTTGGCAATTTGCATAATTTATAGAACCTAATTTTTGTCAGAGAATGCTCTAAAAGACCTGACCTGAATTGAACTGGGAGCACGAAATTTGTGTCACTAAAATTAATCTTCTAGTCTTCTCTTCTTAGAGATTGTATTTTTAAGCAGGAACCATATTGACCACTAATATGTCTTAACTTTTAAGTTTTAATAAATTTTGAATATTATTATCCTGACTGGAATTTTTCCGCTGCAGTCATCTGGAAACTATTCTGTTGAGGTCGCGCTTAGGGCTTGTTCGAGCTATGGACCATATTATTCTAGAGGTATATGATAAGCTGACGTCTAGGAACCGTGTCACTCATACTTGGGATTTGGGAGAAGATTATTCCGGACGTTTAAAAGTAGTCATTCGAGAACCTGTTTTGCTCTGATACTCTTTGAGACCGTACTCAAGCTTGTTTGAGCTGAGAATACTATTACCTCAGAATAAATGATAAGCTAACATTTGGGAACCGTGTCACCCATTTGTGGGCTTTGGGAGGAGATTACCTGTGACGTTTTAAGAGTAGTCATCCGGGAACCTGTTTTGCTCATACTCTATGAGGTCGCACTCAGGGCTTGTTTGAGCTAAGGATAATATTACCTAGGGAAAAAATCAAAAGCTAAAGTCTAGGAACCGTGTCACCACCCATGTCTGGGCTTCGGGAGGAGATTACCTTGTGACGTTTTAAGAATAGTCATCCGAGAACCTCTTTTGCTCATGCTTTATGAGGTCGCACTCAGGGCTTATTTGAGCTGATGATAATATTAGCTCGAGGTAAATGATAAATAGGCCTTGGGAACTATACAACCCAGATTTGGGTTTTTTGGATAACATTAGCCCTAAAAGAATAAGAGAATAACCTCAGGAACCATACAACCTAGATTCAGATTTATTGATAATATTACCTCAATGTGAATAAGAGATAGGCTTCGAGAACTATATCACCCAGATTCAAGCTTATGGATATTATTACCTTAAGGAGAATAAGAGATATAGGCCTCGGGAACCATACCACCCAAATTCGAGTTTTTGGATAATCCCGAGGTAAATAAGAGATAGACCTCGGGAACCATATCACCCAGATTCAGGTTTTTGAATAATCCCAAGGTGAATAAAAGATAGGCTTTGGGAACCATATCACCCAGATTCAAGTTTTTGAATAATCCCATGGTGAATAAAAGATAGGCTTCGGGAACCATATCACCTAGATTTAGGTTTATGGGTAATATTAGTCTAAGAAGAATAAGAGATAAAGGCTTCGGGAACCATACCCCCTACATTTGGATTTTTGGATAATCTCAAGGTGAATAAGAGATAGGCCTCGGGAACCATATCACTCATATTCAAGTTTTTGAATAATCTCAAGGTGAATAAGAGATAGGGATTAGGAAACATATCACCCCGAGGAGAATAAGAGATAGGCCTCGGGAACCATACCACTTAGATTTGAATTTTTGGATAATATTACCCCAAGACTTATAAGAAATAGACATTTAGGAACTAAGTCACTCTTACTTGGATTTTGGAAAGATATTACCCAAGATGTTTGAGATGTAGATTTCTGGAGGCCACATTATCCTTTTATGTCCTGAGATTAAGCTTTAGACTCTTTCAAATCATAGGTGATATTATCCCGTACTTTGTATTTTTTTTACCCCTTGGTTGGGGAATAATTGGAAACTATTTTTTTCTTTTCTCTATGGCAGTAGACCTTTTCTTTGTGATATTTTATTAGAGACTGATATCGTAATTCTTGGTATATGAGACACTTGAAATACTGTTTTTCACGACTTCTGCTAGTGTGGGCTTGAAACTCTTTTTTTTTTCTTTTTTTTTATTATTATCAACCAGTCGCTTAATCAACCATGCAATTTTTGTGACTTCTGGGTTGGAGGAATTTTGATGCTGAGATGAAGCCTATGAACCATGGTTTGCACCCTCTAAGGGTAATGGTTGGTTATCATCGTTTTGGTTAACTGTCACTATCCTCTCAAGGGATTTGTCATGAAAATTTTCCCTTGTCATTATTTGGTTTCTTGTTGCATAAGTTCGCGTGGTTACCATGACTTTTTTTAGGTGATTTCTGACTTTTTGTTCAGATTCCTACAGACAACGCCAGATGTTAATGTAGCAAAAATCCCTTCTGTGAATCCTGTGCATTAGCAATAATCTTTCTCTTCTTCTACTCGACCTATAACCACAATCAATAGCTGTGGGGGTAAAATGCCGATTATCCGGAAAAAACCCTCCGATGCTTAAGCCAGGGTTTTACTTTTTTAATATGAGAGAGAAAAAGAACTAAGGAGAATATTAGCTTCTTCTAATAGAGTGTTCTCATCATCCTCCAGGCCTGGTAGCCATTAGCCTCTTTTTATATATGTGAGTTTCTCAAGCTTGGTAGAATTTTATCAAATTTAAAAATAATAATCCTAGTAGTATTTTAATTCCAAGAATTATAAGAATTCCATTTTGTAAGCATCGGCTTTTCAAATTTTATGAGATCTTGAGCCCTTTTTGTAAAATACTTCTATTAGGCTAAGAATCCTTAATATTGAATAATCCGGATAAAGTTTGGGAAGAAAACTAATCCTTCATAGATACGTAACCGTAGTGAGGTCTCGGGAGTCTTTGTTTGAGACTCTTTTATTTATCTGAGATGAGGTCAGGTATTGCATGTTTGAGATCTTTATAAGTTGTGGCTGAAACCCTTGTAAGCTGTGATTGAGACCTTTATAAGCTGTGGCTGAGACCCTTGTAAGCTGTGGCCGAGACCTTTGTAAGCTGTGGTCGAGGCTATTATAAACTGTGGCCAAGACTATTGTAAGTTGGTTTCGGAATGTGGTTTTGAACTAGATCTTTGACATGACCTTAAGTGGTCTGTTTCAGAATATGGTTTTGACCTAGATCTTTGACATGACCTTAAGTGGTCTCGGCTCTTACTACTCTTGAGGTCTTTGTTATCTTCTGGATATTTCTTCTTAGATCGGGCTAGGTCCTGGGATATTCCTCTGTTCTTCATGGGACTTTGTTCTGGGCCTATAGCTCATTGGGTTTCACTTCGGCTCTGAATTATATCCCCAACATATTTGATATTAATTGTTGCCTCCATTTTCTACAATGTACCATTTTGATTTCACAAGGGCTGTGTATATATCTCTATTGCTTTCCCATAATTTTAGTTTAGTATTTTTAGGATCCAATCTACATGGCATTGCAAACCCTAATTAAGATTTTAACTAAAGATAAAAATACAGACAAATACTTTCATTTTCTGTAACTACAAAACAAAGAAAAGCAAATGTAACTTGTTTTGGTTTACTTCAGTAAACCATATATCATGCATGTAAAAATAAAATATTAGTAGATTTAATGTGGGTGCTGTTGAGCTAAACAAAGAACATAGTTGAAGTTCAACTTCTAGCCAAATAGGGACATGTTACAGACTAATCAACTTAGTTGATAAAGCAAATCTACTACACTAACACAATCACACATCAAAGTTGGAAATTGTTATTGAATGCTTTCAACTTATTGATAGCCTTATTGGCTCTGATTAACTACAACCAATGAAAACAAATTCCAAACACTGGATTCCAAACACCGGATTCCTCACTCAAGATAATAAACAAATCCAAACATTCAACTGTTGTGCTTTCAAAATTAAAGAAGAAGGAGCAGGTGCGGTCAACAACTGCTATATTTTTGGTTTCCAGTTAAGTAGAGAGAAGATGCATTTTTACATTGTTCTATTTATCCTCATTTTGATGTGCAGAAAGTTGAAAGGAAGGCTAGGAAACAATTTAAAGAACTATTCGACAATAAGCTAGGGGAAATTTCTGAAGTGGGAACTGAAAGTAAAACAAAAAATGTTCAAGTTCCTATAACTAAGTTATTTTTAGAAGTTGCGACACTAGAAAGTAATTCTTTTAATTACAAATTTTTGGTTTGATTTTTTGAAATAAATATTCAGGTCAAAATCAAAACAAGAACTTAATATGGATTTGTTAGCTATATTGTCCTGCCAATTAAATTTTGACCAAAGCTTTAGTGGTGATGATCGGTAAAGAATGACAGAAAATGACTGAGGACATCTAGAATGAAATCCAAACTTGAATGAAGTTCATGGCCGTCACATATTCATAGGAGCATAGTCGAATATAACTATGCTCTGTTATATTTGAACCCTTTATGAACAAGTTGAATGCTTCTATTTGTATTTGAGATTATAGCATGTTAATTTTATTTCACAACTGTTGTGAATATCTTCCAAGAAATAAACATTCAACTGACTTAAATACATGAACATCTACCAAAAGAAAGTCATGACAGATGAAAAAAAGAACAACTTCAAGTATGCATCTTATACTGATTACTCAATAAGAACCCCTCATAACCACAAATAGTAAATTGGGAAAAATTAAAAGGCAAACCAAACTGCACTTTAACCCCTTTTACTATATCATAATTTTATATTTGGCATAGAAATGATATAGACATGATATATATAAAAACTACACATAATTTTATGTGTTGATACCGAAGATGACGGAATATTAGAATGCAAACGGGTAACATGGACTAGTAAAAGTAGTAAAAATCAAACAATATGAATGAGAAGATAATCACACTGGTAGCAAAAGTAGTAACAAATTTAGTGCAAGAATATAAGAAATTAAATGAATAAATTCGAGTTAAAAGCAAATAAAGATAACCAGAACGAAGAGCAGAATAATGAATTACTGAAAGATTATAAACTTGATTGCCCACGTCCCTATGATATTGTGATGAGACGAGAAAAAGAAGTAATTTAGGGTTGTTTCATGTTTCAATTTGCTTTGATTTTGTGTGTTCGTTAGAGGACACGAAAAGCCAAGCTGTGTTTTTGTTCAGAGACAAAAGCGAAAAGAAAGCGGCAAGGTTTTTATTTTTTTTAATTTATATTTGTTACAATTAGCACAAAATGCAGTGTTTAGTTAAATTTGAAAAATCTCACTTTCCAAATGGAATAGGTAAAAAGCTTCAAAAGAGCATAACTTTGTGCTCGGACGTTCGATTGATTCAATTTTTTTTTTTGAAATGGGAGGAGAATGTGGTGGGCAATTCAGAAGAAGCTTGTAGGGGATGAGGGGGTGGGCGAGGAGGGGGGGTGTTGGGGGTTTTGAGCCTAAATTTTTCTTTTTTCTTATATTTTAGAGCATTTTTTTGATTTAAAACTTTTTAACCCTACAATGTCTTACGCTAGAGACATTTAAATTGCAAACCACAAAGCGAAATTAGCAACATTTGTGTCCAATTACGGTACAAAGTTGAGAAATTCCAATTTTGGAATTTATTAGTATCACACTATGTTTTTATATATATTAGTTGTAATAGTTGTGCAAGTTTGTTATATGTAATTTGTTGGTAAGGAAATTGCTTTTTATTTCCTTAATCAAGTGTTTAAGATGCAAGAACCTCATTTATATATATATATATATATTTATAATGAAACAAAACATATTCCCCTTAATCAAGTAGTGTTCAAGAACACTTAATCAAGTGTTCAAGATACGAGAACCTCATTTTTTTTTAATATAATGAAATAAAATATATTCCCCTTAATCTAGTATTGTTCATGCTCTCAAGTGTTCAAAATGCGAGAACCTCATTTTTTTAATGATGAAATAAAACATATTCCCCTTAATCAAGTAGTGTCCAAGCTTATTACCGTTCAAGTTGTTGTGCCATGGGGTTGGGGTTGGCTGTTGGGGCTGTTTGAGTGGGATTTTTTGCTGCTATTTTTTTAAATGCAAGTAAATAAATAAAAATCGTAAAAATGTGATTTAAAATATAAAATCACAATGTGTGATTTTATATTTTAGTGAGGGGAGAGAGTTATAGGATTTAATTCTTTGAAATTAATTGACTAAGCTACAATGGAAATTATTGAATGCAAGTAAAATTTGTTTGTTTTATTTTTCTTGATCAATCAAGAATTTTCATCTAGAAAAAATCACAAAAAATCTAAAGACGATGGTTGATTAAAGTTAATAATTCAGTAGTTGCAGTGTAAACCTTATTCTTCTAACATAAATAAAAAAATATTTTATCATAAATACAAGATAAAATCTATTAGTGCAATACAAATACAAAAAAAATTCATTATAAAATAAACAAAAGTTTTATAACAGTTAAATGTCATAACGAAATAATACACATCCTCATTTGATAGTTAAATATGTTTTTAATTAATTTAATTATCCAAAATAGGGTGTTTGTCTAGTGGTATAACACTTGTTGTAATTATAAGAGGTCATGAGTTCAATTCTTATAACACTCTCATTTGAATTTTTTTTTTTCTTGAAAACTTGAAATGGGGATAAAAGGTGTTTTTTGAATTTTTTTTTTTTTGAAAATTTGAAATGGGGATAGGGGGTGGGGAAATGGGGATGGGGTGAGGTCCCCTATTCCCATCCTCATTTTCCCCCCGTTTCCCCATTTGGGGATAAAAATTTTCCTCGAAGGGGGAAATGAGGACTGGGAAATGGAGCTCCGGGGTTAAACGTGCAACTTTAGTGACAACTAACTATCGTCACTTATAATTATGCATCAATTTGATTTAATTAGTGATGGAAGAGTAATGTCATGAAATTAATTAATAAATTATGACATTACTTAATATTGTCGTACATTAGTATACTATTTGTAGTGATAAATATGATGTTATTAATATTCATATTTTGGTGACGGTGATTCACATCACCAATTTTGTTATAAGATATATGACAAAATTAAAGTTGTCAATAGTAGTATACATTAATATTAGTGACATCAAAGTTATTATTAATAATATACTTATAAAGCAAGACGTTCTAGAATTCATCATAGAACACATTTTAAATTGCTGAAATAATATAATTGTCTCTTAATTTAAGTCGTCACAAAATATATATATATATATATATATTTCGCTCCATCTAATTTTAGGAGAAACATTGGTACCAAATTTTTTGTGACGCTATCATGTGATCAAATAAAATATCGTCACATAAAATACTTAAATCATGAAAATAAGTGACGAATTAATGATTTCCTTACGTTATGTCTTCTATTTGTGATGAAAAGAAAATATGTCACATGTATATTTGTCACAAATTGTCAAATTTGTTGTAGTGTTAAGTAATTTGATAATATCAAAAACTTTAATGAATGAATTAAATTTCATAGATTTTGGAATCCACCAATGAAAAATTGTCAACCTTGTTTTCATTTATATATTTTGATACATGGAAGTATAAATAGAAAAAATAAAACAAAAATTAATAAGGAGAAAATGAAGATATGGCCACTTTGAAAGAGAGAAAGAAAAATTTTCCTTGACATTTTTTAAGAAAAATGAAGAAAGAAAAGTAAAAAAATTATTTTCTCTTTTAATATCTTACTTTTTAATAGTTAGGAACATTTTTTTTGTTGTAGAAAATTGTTCAAGGCTTGTTGAAGCTTGTAATAACTGTATTATAATCTTAATCAAGTCTCCCAACACATAAATTAGAAATATCGTCAACAAACTAGCGCATAGATACACTTGGAGGCAATTAAAGATAGTTAACTTTTCCTGATTTACAATGTGAAGTATAATTTCTATACCTTTATTGTTATTTTTGTTTAAATTTCTTAAAATTTTTAAAACTTATATAATTTTCAGTTACAATCCTTTGGGAGTTTTTCTACACAACTGTATAATAGTTGTTACTTTTGGCAAGTGGAAAACGTTTCCCAACAGTATCATTGTTTGGGTAGTCACAATTATAATCATACCTTACAGCCACATATCTTTGCCAAGGTCTTAAAATCATAACCATACTTCGCAATATTGTATACTCGCTAGGGTTTCATAATCCTATCCCATAGCCTCGTATTATCACTAGGGTCTAATAATCATAATATAGTCTCTGACCTTGTATTTTTGTTCTCATAATCATAATCATACTTATTTCTCAAATAATTTATACATCAAACATATTATATGAATATCTAATAATACCATTTCATATTAAATTATCAATGCATATGAACAAATGTAATCACATAAAATTCAATTATGATATAATTTACTATACTAAGCATATATAATAATTCAAAAGTATTCACTAATAGTCATTAATCAATCTTGGAAAACTTCAGGATTTTATGAATTTCTTACCGCTAAACCAGTCATTGAACATACCAGATTAAAAATTTAACCGTTAAAACTGATTCAGAATATGAAACGTGCTAAAAATATGACAACATAACTCTTTGAATTTTGTAAATATATCACTCACGAAAATTCTAGATGTAGACGCAATTACTCAATTGTATTTCCTTTAACTTTTCATTTTGTCTGACTACAACTTTTCTTTTCATTTTCTTCTTTTTTTTCTTTTCAGTTTCCTTCTTTTATTTTTTTCTTGGTACTCAGTTCTTTGCTCTTGATTTTTGCTTCTTTGTTTTCAAAATCAAGCAAACATGTGTTACACACACACACACACACAAAGGCACCGACTGAAGTAGAAAGCTTGTAGTTGATAAACTGCATGCTTTAACTTTTCTCTTGCATGTTTTGTAATTATTGAAATTTTACGTAATGTGTATACCAGAGTTTCGGTGACCGAAATAAACATTTTTGTACGTAAAAGATTAATAATTAAAAAATGAGTTAATTATGAATAGGCTAAGGAATATTGCATGAGATTCGGCCTAATGGATAGATAAGAATTACAAAAAAAAGCTAAATAAATAAACATTTTAAATTAATAATTTTAAGCTATTTTAAAGATATTTGAGCTTAACAAAATAAAATTGATAATGAGCCCAAATCAAATTTAAATGGTAAATGTGTTAGAAAGATTAAAATGCAAATTAGGCCCAATTTAATTTAATCCCATGGCTAGCCTATATGCTTACATTTAAGTATTCAATTTCTTTTGTTTTATGATTGTTATTTCTTTAAACAAATTTTAGAGAGAGATGGAGAAGAAAAGAAGAAAAATAAGAGAGAGACAGGAAGGAGAATGATGAAGAGAAAATGGGAAAAGGAGGAGGAAAAGAGGAGATACAAAAAATTAAATTGGAAAAATTGAAATCAATCTTTAATTTTGGTCTTGGACAAGAATGGAAGATAGAGACATGGGAAAAAGAGAGCAAACTCGTGAGTGAGAGGCAAGGAAATGGGAAGAAATGGGTCTTGGCCAGAAAAGTGAGAAAGGAAAAAGAGGAAGAGAAGAAAAGAAGAAGATGAAGAGACTTTGGCTGAGCAAGAGAGAGAGAGAGAGGAAGAGGAAGAAGAATACAGCAAGAGAAATGGGGTGTTTGGCCAAGAAGGAAGCAATAACCAAGAGAGAGATAGAAAACTTGGCTGGGAAAGTGAGAAAGGAAGAGGAAATAAGAAGAAGAAGAAGAAGAAGAAAGCCTTGGTTTCCAGTAAGATATGTGAGTATATATATGTTTGTTTATAATTTTGGACTATGAATTGTGTTTTGTGTAGATCATTTGTGAGATTGTGTGTTTTTGTAACTTGATAATAATGGAAGTATGTTGAAAATGAGTCCCTAGTAAATTTGAGAAGTGGTTGCCTTTTTGGTTTGTCAAAAATACTAAGCAACATACAGAAAACCTAAAATGAAATAGTATTCTTGACATCGGCTTTTAGCGCTGTAAAATTCTTTAAAAACTAGACACATAAGGGAACAACATATCCAAAAATCAAATTGTTTCATATAGGAATGAATTCCCAGCAAAGGTTAAAAATCGGTTGCCCTGTTCGGCACCGCACACTATCTAATGTCTAAGTAGTGTTTAGTAAATTAAATATAACTCAAATATTAGAAATCAAAATCAAAATCCATAAAGGGCTACAGAAATTAGCTATGACAAGGATTGATATAATTAAAAATTATATTTTTTCGTTAAGAAAAATATGCTCAGAAAAATTTAGAATGGGACTGCCCTGTAGTAGAGTCGCATTCTGTCTTTTTTGCTTGCATGTCAAACATTGGTTGTAACTTGAGCATTTGGATTCATAATCTGAATTCATAAAATGGGGTAAAAACTTGACTAATAATAGAGTATGTTACCAAAAATTTAGATCTTGATATG